>JAYRBW010058202.1:0-10867 GCA_036023295.1 Invenusta paracnida | reverse complement strand
CTCTTATTTGTAATTCTGGACTCTTGTATTATTGTTAATATTATTGTTAATATTATTGTTAATAAATATAAAAAAAAACTCAAATACGAAATTTTTTACGAAACGACCTATAGAACGCAACACGAACTTTCAAATTAAAAATGCTACCTGGTCCAAGCGCATGTCTTATTTAGACATATTAACGAGTTTATCCTTAACATTTTCGGGAGATTATATAGCAGTGGCAGCCATTTTTCAATAACTACCTAATTAACTAAGATATCGTGAGTTTTAGGCTGTACTTTCAAATGTCAGAATAAAAATACTTGTTGTTGACATCGATTTAAACCAATTTCTTTTCAAGTTAATTGTTGTTATATTGATTATTATATAAACCGCATATGATATTATCATGACAAATGGCAACAGTACATCTTTTTAAAGTTTTTAAGTAAATTACATACACTAATTCCTTAATAATTATATTATATTTAAATTTATAAAACTGTCGATATAATTCTCGCAACAAAAGTACTTGCAGACTGCGTAGGTATCAATGATCAAAATACGAACTACATTTGTTAATACATGTTTCAAAATTAAATTTTGTAAATATCATTTCATTTAAGTAATGTTTGTAGGAAAAGCTATCATATGTGAAAAATATATATTAAGTTGGCGCATCAAAAGAGAGCAGTGCTTTAAGACATACAATGCAGGTGAGCTGTATAGTAACAAGTTGATTTCCGCAATGTTATAAGAATCCACGCAATCTTTACTCTACTGAAATAAAGCGGTTGAGGGCTTTGGTAAATTCTCAGACTCAATATGACATTAAAATCCTATCTGAGCATTTATATGAACCAATAGAAATATCTAAGCTATTAGTGAAAATGTTAAGTATATACCTACCTACCTTCATGTGCACCTTCACAATTCAAAGTTGAACAAAAAGCAATGTTGAAATGCTGCTATAGAGACATGGCCGAAAGAGATACAGTATTTTATCTCGGCTGATGTTGCCTTTGGGATCTCGATTGGACTCAAGAGATAATCTGCGACAATCACGATTAGAGAGTCTTCTGATGTCACCTCAGTACAAGGGCCTTATGCAACCAGTTTCAGCATGTACGCCTAAAATGATCCTCACAACTGTCCCGGTTGATTAGAAATTTGATGATAGCTGAGTAATGTGTACTTTAATGCCACAAATTGATTACTGACAGCTTCAGAATATGGCATATTTAGAAAAGTTTCAGTCATTTTATTTATTTTTGTCATACTTCCAGCAACATTGATTTTCAAAATTAAAATTATGAAGATATTCATAATGATATAAGTTTTCACCAATTTTATACATATTTCAATCGTTCGTAAAAATGCATATATTGGTTAAAATTGTGCTTTTATATTATGTAAGTCCAAAAACAAAAGCTCGTACTTCCAGCTGAAAATTATTCTTCATAATTTTGTTACATTATACAACATTTCAATATACATATGTATATAAAGAAGAACATGTATGTTCCAATGAATATTCTTTTATTGGATTCGTAATTTGACAAAATTTATTTTTGTTATTATTTTTGGCTATATTTGTTTAATTAATCTTATTGCACAATACAAATAATCAACTAATAACATCAATTGTATGCATAAAGTAATGTATGTAAATATAACAATGACATAAATAGTTGCAAAAGCATCCTATACATAATATCCAAAGAAAAAGTACATTTTTCGCATATTATATTTTGCAATATACAGAGTTTCTAAATCAAATATAGACAGGTGACAGAAACAATTTGCATAGACGTCAGGCCAAAAATTGTTGACTGAAATTCGAATTTTGTCAGATCAAATGTCAAAACTAATGTTGAAGACACATCAATTAATGATGACACAATACTCTAATGTTAACTGAGAGTTATGTATATATATGTATAATATTAATTTGATATTTTTATTGATTATTAAGATATTGTAAACATTGAAATACATAATTATTAGCATAGAAGTCGATAATATGATGTTCTAGTTAAGCCAAATATTTAATAATACAAATTAGGGTAAAATATGTTTTTATAATCACAAAAATGAATATGCCTATAACAGATATTATTAATTTTGCGTCAAATCTTAATGGTGCAAAACATTATATGTTTTGAATTTGAATATTTAATTTAAAAATGTTTGCCGATAAATGCAGATAAAATAGATTGAAAAATAATAACTTGACGGTGCTTTTAGACACACAATATTTTATTGTAGATTTTTTAAAATTTATCAAGACAGAAAGTGATTTCATGTAAAAAGCTCTATTCTAACTCGGCATAACAATGTTATAAACTATAAATTGACTTTAATAAATAAATTGGAAGTGTTTCACTAATTGCTGGGAAACACCATAAGTTTACTTCATGGCTTTACATGTTACCTGTAAATAACAATATCGTTGAAGCAAAGTTTTTACATTAATTTATTGAAACATTTTATTATTACATTTTGCCATTTATTTCAGAAAATATGTTTTAAATGATGCGTTTAGCTAGTAAATAGTATACAAATAAGTCACATTAATATTGAGTAAACACAGGAATTTATACTTATAAGTACTTATACTCGTCCATTGATTTTAAGTGTTGGTGTTCTTGTCGTTATTTAATACAATCTTGCCGTCATTTGATCTGACTAAATACACGATTTTAAAATTCAAATCTCAGCCGTCTGTATTTGGTCGGACTTCGAAGCGCAGTAAATTATATTCTGTCGCCCGTCGCTATTGATGTTGATCAAATTTGATCGGAATAGCCTATAAACAGTTGGATATAATGTTTGAGCGCTATAGCTATATAATATCTGTTGAAATTTCTTTTCCTATTTACATTTAAAGCTAGATTTCTTCTGATTAAAATTTCGATTTCGGAATTCTATGTAGTTATAGCACTAATTTCCACCAAAGCTTCTAATATGTGCCGAATAAATTATTTATTTTTCTTGGTCATCTTTCAAAGCATATATTTTATTAGAAATATTCATTGCCGTGTGATATTGTAAGTTCAATATTCTTCTCAATACACATCTCCAAATTCTGCATATTGACACCCTACTCATACTAAACAATCTCTGATTGGTCAGTAAGTTAACCCGTGTTAAGTGGTGTATTGTACAGGTTATGAACTCCTGCTACTTATTACGAGTATATGTGTCAGTAGTGTTGGTTTGAAAATGGCTTCGTTTCGAAGCCGAAATATATTCCAAAGATAGTAAACATTTTACGTCTTTATCTATTTTGTACATATATTTTATTCTTAATATTGCTTTTATGTCCATTGATTTATTTGTGACGATCCACATTTAGGTGTTTCACGTTTATAACTTCGTTGTAATAAATCCCAAATTATGATGTTGCGCTTACGAAATGAATAATTCAATAAATTACGCTTTTATAGTTCTCAGAAGAATCCAAACGAAAAACAAAATTTATGATACCAAAGACATTTCAGCTTAGACAAGACATTTATTATACAGACAATATTTAAACATTTGGAAATACGTTTTATTTTGAACATTTTATTAAAAAATGAAAACTATTTTTGTACTCGTCAGTAGGACTTTATGTATGAGTAAATATTAAACTTGGTAATTTATACTTTTAATCGAATTTTTATAAGAAAATGTAGTATATAGTATCTGTATTATATTTTTGCATTTTAAGTATGCTAATTATGTACAAAAATGACCCGAGTATAATACGAGTATGATTAGATATATATTTCTATGGATATTTTACATATAAGAAGAGTAATGAATCAACACACACTATGTGTTTAGTTTAAAAAACATTTGACTTACAATATTCATTTCTTTATTAAAAAATAAATAAATAAGTTGAAAAATAAAGTTTTTTTCTAAAACATATTTTCTAGATGATATCCAGTTACATGCACATCTGGCCATGTTTTTTAAAAGCTTAAGTTATAATACATTTGTAATAATTTAAAAAATAATAATCTTCAAATAAACACTTCATTATATATATTTGATTTATGCAATGTTTTTCTATAATCTTATTTTGTAAATCCTTTTTAAAACTTACTTATTACTCGAACTTTTTCTGTATTATATGTATAAATAACATTTGTATTGACTTAATATACATTGATAAAAATTTTAAGAATATATTATTTGCAATTTATCTTGTTTCAGTTTAACTTTTATAATCTGTTCGCCAAACATAGGCTCTCCCAAAACTCTTTGCAGTATATATATACTTCACTGTCACTTCCTCATTCTCGTCACTCTAATATTCATTCACAATCATATTCATAACTGTATACATTAGAGTAAGGAAAATGATTAAGTAAGTGGTTCGGTCCTCAATGAATGTATTGGTCAACATAAGAAAATAATGAATTAGACTATCAGACATCAGAATTTCTAAGAAAGGAGGGAGGAGTTCTCATGGCAAAAGAATGCGGAATATTTGGGGTAATTAGAACTAATTTTTAAAAGTAGCGGTTCAACGCATATTATTGTGATTCACTATTTTATTGCGACTGTTATTATAAATCTACAAATAATGTTTATTCTTTATGTTGTTTGGTTTTTTTTAACATAAGCAAGATGCACTATATATGTCCAAGAAAAAGTAACGTAATCTGTAGTTTAGAAGCATATAGGAGTGTCTTTTCACCAATAAATACTACCAAGGAAGCATCTAACATCGAAAGTTCAATTCAAGTTTGTTTGTTTTTACTGTCATTGAGCAATTACGATATGAAAATATAATGGTTAATTTATTATTAAATCAGTTTTTAAGCTCTTCAAAAAGGTATCTAAAAAGCACTTTCACTACTTTGAATTTGTAGTGGCGTGCGGAGACACGCTAAACGTAATTTTTAGTGTTACGTGTTTGAATAATTTATACCATTTCCAGGCAATGAATTAGTATTATTTTTCTTAAATAGAGTACTATATAAATATGTAAGATAATATACCATTCCATATATCCCATTACTATTGTATGTACAACTAAGGTACACTAATTATAAACATTCCACATACATATATACTAAGAAAATGAAGGAAAATAATTTATATTTGAGGTTTAATTATTAAACTAAATAACTATTACGAATAAAGTTGTAAATTAGATACCTTAAATTTAAGAAAGGACGATTCATATTTAAGTAAAACCAAAACAAATTTGCCCTTTGCCAAGTAGGAAAAATCGAAATTAGAACTGTCGTTTATCTGACCCTTTTATCTACGCAATCAACGCAATCTACGCATTCAATTATAAATTTCTGAATTATTTACAGTAAAAGAAAAAGAAATATAAAAGTAAAAATATTGGCATGGGAGGGTTACGTTTCGTGGCGAGTGGGAGTGGAGAGAGAAAGCCACCACACATCTCATCTTCAGTAACGTTTGCGGAAGAAAGTACATTGTCTTTGACTCGCTATAAGAAAATGGGGAGTAGAATAGTGCTGGAGGTACTGTCATAGTAATCCATCAGTAAAACTATATGGATTACTGAAGTCCGGGATTAGAAATACCTTTAAATACAGTAGATTTTTATAAACAATGCGAGATTCTTAATTTTTGTCAACAATATTCCTGTGATCCTTTTTTTCTCTAGCGGAGGGGTCACAATTTATTTGAAAATTGATATTGTAAAGAATGTACTAAAAATTAATATTCAAGGGTTTGAATATTTTAGTGTGCACTTATTCAAGCAATATATCTTGTCTGAAAAATGACCATTTTGACAGTAGTATGAGCAGGTATCCTTCACGGATACTCCTTCCAATCACAATGCAAACCGCCAACCCTTCCTCTCTACACCAACCGGTGCTCTATTTATGTATGAAAAGAAGTGTGTGAATTTGAGTGACGGGCAATTCAAATTTAAAATTACGCAGGTTTTTTATTGTAGATTAAAATGGTATATTAATCTATACAATATCTGTCTGATATTCCTTGCAGATACCAAATTGAAAATTACTCTTTTACTAGTAATTTCCATTAGATTTTTAATGGTTAAATGCACATTATTCAAATCAGTCTTATGCAAAGATTACATATCAAATTACGTGATACTCTTTTTAATGCACAGTTACTAAGTTCAATATTGATATGGCAGATGCGTATCGTTGCATAAGAAAGTTATCGATAGCCATATTGTAGTAATCGTATATAATATTTTAATTGATCGGTCAATTTCTAAAAATCAAATTAATGATTATCTCAGCTAAAAGGTCACCGTATGATGTAGGTTATATTGAACGCTTGTGCATAGATTTTCACAAAAAATACCGATTCCTTTAAAATTTTGAGTGCCGAAATCGATTTACTTTTAGTTTTATACATCCTGGATATAAACAAATGTTCGGTCTCATATTGCAGTTGTAAAGCACTTGGAAATGTTATTCATAAATTAGTTTTGTAATTTGCTTTTCTATCTTCTTTTTAAAAATGCAAATATTTCATAATAGTTTTCTAAACTGGCGGCCATGTTGAGTGTAAACTATAATGTTAAATCAAACAAACAGATCACTTGTAACAGTGGTTTGATTTTCTAAGACATTCTCTAAGGAAATAAGAGTAGATATAAGATATAAAAGCTATCGTTTTCATGTGTAATTGTAACAAAATTAAGTTAAATGCCAAGATAAATTTCTACTCATTTGCGAGGCTGATTCGCAGGCATAATAAGCGTATTGTTTTAGCTGGCCGGTTGATTTTATCTGAGTAGGTAAGTGTTGCGTCACCTGTATTTTTCAATCGGAAAATGCCATAATAAATTAGTGAATAATCTGCAGATAATATTGCGTCAAGAGAGTGGTTTCAGTTTACTGATGGCTGTGATATTAAAATAAAAAACTGGACCCAAAATTGTACAGCATAATTCTATTGTAACATGCTTTGGTTTAATGGCATTAAAAAGATATCAAATTGAGCTCAAACATATTTGACTATAGAGAATACTACCAGCATAACATATGTATATCCATTGAATGCACTGAAAATATGTCAAATAGATATTGCTTTTTATACTAAAGCTGAGAATATTAAAATATATATGTTATATATATTAATATATATATAGTATAGTACTATATATTATTAGTATTTTTAGTAATAGATATTTTAACGGCAAAGTCAGACCTTATTTACAAATATTATGATTAGTTTGGAAAAGTTGTGCAATAAAATATTCCAATTATGCTTTGTCTAATAAGTAATGTCATTATTTGTATTTAAATGCGTCTTACAATAAACATAATGACTTAATTTTCCTTAATTTTTCGGTATTTAATAACATGTATGCTTTTGTAAAAGAATATGTTTGACAATTTAGATATAATAAACTAAGGTATATGAACTGTTAATAAAGATAATTCGACCTAGGTTTCACATACATTAAAAAACGTGTAGAGCAATTATAGGTATAGGTAGTAACTTTAATAAAATTAAATTCTATAGTCAATAGTACGAGAACGCCGATTTTTTATAATTTCTTTTGATTGTAGCATTTATTTACTACCTTCTATACATAAAATGAATCGGCTTGATTACATACATGCAATACGCCAATTTATAAATAGATTGGTAGACAATTAAATAACGATAAAATATGAAATGGCTAATTAATTGTTGTTTTAAAAAACATACTATTCTATTTAAGTCTAACTATGCTATATGTTTGTTTATCTTTTCTCTAATATCGAAAATCGTCTTTTTTTCCCTTTTTAGTAAAATGATTTGCCTCCGACAGCAACAAAGACGTTCAGTGTTATTTAAATTCATGTTAACTTATACGAGTAGTATAAATGTGGAACTGAGTTAAAAAATAATCGTTTTGAAACAAAAATATTTAAATGTTACCGACATTATGATCATTAATGTGAAATTGACTTAAATGTAGCGACTTAATATATTATTACTCGATGTATTTTGCATCATAATGACTTTTTAAATACTCCTTTAAACAAAAAATGTCCAGTCTTATTTAATAAAAACTTTCCTAAATGAAAATGATGTGTTGACAAATAATTAATTGATTAAACTTTTTAATTGAAACTAAATAATAAGTCTAGAATATTATACTGTTTAGATATCAATAAACACGTTAATTGTAGATAAGATATGAATAAATTACTACTATTGAAATTCTGCAAAGTGAATCTTAATATTTTTCGATATGTCATATTTATACGAAATATATTGTTTATTCATACTTGCATACACATTGGAGGTTTTAGGAGTTAATTTTGTGAACTATATTTAAATCAATTACTGAAATGGCATAACGTCTATTCATACATATTTTCATGAAATCCAGTCTTTTATGTGTTTCTGGAAATTCAGGAAAGAATGACTCGTATTTTCGCCCTATTGACTATATAGGAAACAAAATAAATTAGATAATTGGAAATATTCTTCAGAAATGTTGATATTGACTTATCTTATAGAATCTTTCTTCAGTTTTTTTAGAAAATATATAAATAGCATAAATATTTCGTATATATTATATCATGCTCAAAATATTAGGTTGATCACAATAAGATTTAGAAATAATTACAAGTATAAACTTCACAAATTTAAGTAACAAATACTTATCAGATAATTGTAAATTTAACGAACTAATATTGAATCGTAACTGTAATTCAATTTAATTTCTCGCTTATATATAGAATTTTTGTTTAAAGATCAAGGTTCACGATTTAGAAAACTTTGGAGATACAAAGTGTATTTCTGTATCAATTATTCAGAATATAATTTATATATATTACTCGAATAATAGTATTTTGTTACATAATATATACATCATTTCATTTAGAGGATAAATGTATTCGTACATACATGCTTAGAACAGTTGCATACATGAGATTATCTGCGAATAAATACATTTTTCAAATCGTAAAGCATCAAATTGAATATATATATACGTTAAAGTTGCACCAATAATATAATTTGTATAATCATTTATGTATATCGGTATATATTTATTTTCTGTTAATATTACAGTAAACACGCAGGAAATTATATTTTACATTATATAATCAATTATATGTTTCCTTTAACATTCATGAATTCATTGCTTATAATTTAAGCTACTAAATATGTAGGTTGATGAAGTACGAAGATTTTCTTTCATGTAACTTAAGTCTATAATAATTTCTACTTTACATAAATTATGTATAGTACTTCTATTTTTGGGTGTTCCTTGGTTCATTACAAAGACTTTTCCAAACACAAAGTAAAGCCGACTCTAAATATACATGTATAAGCATTAAGATTAAATTAGTTTATTGGTTGATATACCTAATTTAAAGATGTACTTCATGATAACATCAATGATTGATGTAATTTACAAACCCTATGCGGTATTGGGATATTTGTGTAGTATAACATAAAACAAATATAATTAAATACAAATTACTGTTTGGATAAACATACATAACCATTTAGAAATATTAATGTATCATTAGGTTTACTAGTGCCTCATAAGGATTTTTTAAACAATACAATATAGTGCAAGCAGTTATATTATGTTTTTGGGTACTTGTATTAGTATTAGTATTATTTAAAATAATTCAATAACACTTATAATACTTAAAATGATATTTGCACACCATTAATTTTAGGATCATGGAATATTTCTTATGTTAGTATTATTTTTTATGTGCACTAGGAAATTTTGTTGTTAGTAATAACCTCTTGAGAATCACGCTGCATATTTGTGTATTGGAGATTTGGGATTTTATAAATTGATTTTAATTACATAAATCCATCAATTTCTATAACATGTGTTTACTATTTTTACGCTCATTTATTCATACTTCAACTATTACGATGCATTATGTTGGTCATTGTTTTCATATATAAAATGTTCTAGACTTGTGAAGGTATTTGAATGGCATGTTTGTCTTTAATTATTGTTTTTAATTTCATCTTTATTGAACAGAATACTTAATGTCAATAATTTGTTGAAAAATTAGTATATATTGAAGATAACTATTTTATGTATGAAAATTAAAAATTATATATATTTTTTTATAATAGTATGTAAATTTTTTTGAAAATATAATTCAGAAAAATATTTCAATTAAATAAGTTCATAAAACGACTTGAGTAACAAAAATGACGTGTACGAACTGAAATCGAAATCTGCATTGTTTTATTTATTTTATCAAATAATCGACTAAATTGCATAGTAATATTACTGTCATAGAAAACAATTTTAAAACGTGTACTATATATTAAACCAACTAGAACTCAATATACATATAAATTAATGATGTATTCTAATTATCCTGTTTATAATTATCTAATTTAAACGGTTTGTTTTGTATATTATAGGTCTTTATTGTATGTAGCATGGTAGCTTAGGAGGTATATTCAAATGAAAAGCTGGGATTGAATGACCTCAAAATCTAAAAGTATAACTTATATCTAGGTTAAAATATGTAGATTAAAGGCATATTTTTGCTGTGGATAATATATTTTATCAGCATTTTACTGTTTCCCATATTAAAGAATATGAAAATGTGTTATTTTTAACAGTTTATATGAAAATGCATATCAAAAATTAAACGTATTATTTATCTTTTTAATAAGAATGTTACATATCATTTTGTTCATCTAATTTTTCTATATCAAAAAACCACAATTAGATTTATACATAATAATATTGACCGTCTAAATATATTTGAATACCAGTTGAAGGCAGCTGAACGTATGAATACAGGCCTACAACGTTTTGCGAAGTATGCTGTAGAAAACAAACTAGCAGTGCAACAAAAAAAATCCCAACTTATCCGCTGTGGTACCCACCAAAGACTTAACGCATGTTCCAAAATCGAAATAAAAATGGAAG
>JAYRBW010058191.1:0-10868 GCA_036023295.1 Invenusta paracnida | reverse complement strand
GTCAAACTTTTGCTGTTTCTTGAGATTTTGCATAGGAGGCCTCTACAGGTGGATGTTATGTATTTGGAGTGATGTTTAAAGTTCATGTTATCATCAAGGAAAATACCCAGGTTTTTTTGATTTTCTGGAGAACAGAGTCGCCTATTTTTAGGGGGATGTCAGGTGTCCGTTTGATAGTGTGGAGAGAGCCAATGACCATGTAAGTTGTTTTCGAAACGTTTAATTGCATATGATTGGCTACAGTCCATTCTTTAATTTTGTTTAGGCAGGATTGAGCTTGATGCGAAAGGGATATGAAAGTAATCATTATTATTTGTATTGCTTATATCTACATATATCTATACCAGGGACAACTAAAATAACTTGTTTAAGTTGTCCCTATATGATATTTAATAAAAACATGTTTTATCATAAAGGTAATTAAATATTTAATAGAACAATCTAGATTGTAAACAATAGGTTGTAATAAACCTTGTATTCAATTTTTAACAAGTTTTACTTAAAAAATTTAACGTGGTTATAATAGTTAATATATGTACTGTTTTTAAATCTTAAATGTGAATTGCATAAGGACTTTATGGAAAATTTATTTTCTTAAAAATCTTAAATTTAATGTTTTATAAATATAACAAAATAAATTACAGAATTCGTAGATCTTATTCATGTTGAAAATCGATAGTTGAAACTTGAAGATGCTAAAGAACGATTGATTGGAACATCCTATAAAAAGCAACTACACATAATGAATTCAAGTTACATTATTCATAAGGAAAAGAAAAATAATTCAAGAATTAAAAATCTTGTTTCCATCTTAAACAACAAGATTGTCCTATCTGAGATAGTTTTTAAAATTTCAGCCATGCCAATTTTCACCAAAGCTACACGACTATTCCAATGTAAAGCACCCCTATAATTCTATGAATTACATGAAACTTCAACTCTGGAGACTTATTTTCAAAGCTCTTTTTCACTTTCACTTAAGTTGATTTATGTTGTGCTTATAACTGACTATTTTCTATGATTAATAATTAAGTTTCATACACTTATAAGTATGCCACATTACCATTTAATTAACGTTAGACTATATTAATGTTCATTCTTCATCTGATTGTATGCCTATATATTATAATAAATAATTATATATCTTGATTAAGCATTTTTTGTTTCATGTAATTAATAGTATTCTCAATATAAATTATGCATAATTAATGTAAATATTATCCTTGTAATAGATATTTACTAAAATAACCAAGTACAACTATTTTAGGTATAAGCACACATAACTATTACAGTGTGATTATATTAAAAAGGTTGTACGTTGGATAAAAGGGTATCTCTTTTGTCCCGCACAAATAAAACGAACTCCCGTTACACTTTTCTTTTGACTACTCACTATATGCCTACTCTGGGCATTTTCAAATCTAGTTTTCAATTACACATGCACTTCACTTAAATAAAGTAGTATTTTGGAAATCAATTCTCACTTCCCTTAACGTTAAGTGAACAAGGGAACAAGTGAAAATTAAACAATTACCTTAGTTAATAATTTTGAAATTCTTATAAATTCATAAATAATAATTTGAAATGATTTTTTTATGCACGATATCGACATTTTGTTTTCTATGTCATGCACTAACAATTATGTCGTTTTATATTAGTTAGATATATAATAATTGGATCAAGAAAATACTAGTAAAAGGATCAATTAGTAAAAAACATCTTTAGTGAAATATTTAATGAAAATAATCATGTTGAAATATATACAAAATGGATAAACATGAATGCCGATATATGTATTAATATGTGATATTTTTTATATGATTATAAAAAATAAGTATGCGTTATGTTCACATAAATGTTTTAGCAACGGTGTCTCGGCGCTCTAGGACTCTCTCGTCTAACACATTGTCATCATACATCTCATCGACATCTTCTGGATCTGCGTTATGATCGATAGCCATGGGATCTCCCAAACAAAAATTGTGTAAACAAGCACAGGCCGAAATATGCCGGGAAGCTTTTCTTGGCATATAAATCATCTCCACCGTTCTTTTAGGACACCAAAACAACGCTCTACCGTCTACCGTCAGGGCCTTATTAATTAAAGCGACGTTGGTGAGGCTGGAGATTTGGTCGCTCATTATATATTGTACAATGCAGTGTACGATTTCAATGGATATGCGCTGTCATTAAGCAAATATGAGCCGGGTCCGAGTTCTAAATTCTCGTTTTCAATCTCTTGAACAAGCGAGGAATTGGTAAACACACAGACGTCGTTGGTGTTGCCAGGACACCTGAAACAAAACAGCACTTAACAGGAACAAAGGCCTCTTTATATACTCAAGCTGTTTTATAATTCCCGACGTAGCATCCATCCAAATGCAAGATAAAAGGTGCCTTTTTCATTGCATCCATCAGCAATCTTATCTGCCCTTCGTAGTGTAGTGTTGCCTTAACAGGATCGAGACAAACATCCTGAAATGTAAAAATTAACACAAAAATGTAAAAATGATGCGAATCAATAATATTAATTAATATATTTCAATATTTTTCTTCTTTTAAGATCAATTTCAGTCAATAACATAAATATGTAAGTTAAACGTTATTAAACTGATTTTTAAGCTTTTATTGTGAATGCTTTTATTTTTGGAATTTCATAATATTAACAACAATAATCAGTACTATTTTAATAGAAATAAATTGAAATCTAATGATGCAAGGTTCATTGCCCCATTTCAATGACGTTAGGTTAAGCATTACAAATATGTCATCAATAGTAGACAAAATGAGTCAAAAATAAATAAAGTAACGTTTGAACAAAAATTCTGTTTGCCCATAATAAAATAAAATTTTGTAATGTAATATAATTTATCTCATACAAAAAATGTGATATTTGTAAAAGAAATAAACAATATCCATAGTTGAAAAAACTCACAATGTTAAAAAAAATTGTTTATTAAACTTTGATATTTCGATCTCAACCAGAGATCATTATCAAGAATATTAAGAAGAAACCTGAATTTTGGAAGAGTACTATTTTCATTCATTTTGACATAAGCTGACTCCATAACGTGTCTAATTCACAGATTATTATTACGGCATATTGAAAAATTAAAAATCAGATTTTTGTAGACCTTTGAATGCATTTACTTTGATTATAAAATGACATATTTTGGTAATTTAAAAAAAATATTGATGATAATATAATAATTACACATATAATAAAAAGTAATTTATTTATTTAATATCAAATCCATTATACTCGTAAGTAACAATTAATGTTAAAGACTAAGATAAGACATATGTAAATGTTTTTAATAATAATTATATATATATACTGTTTTGCAGCACAAACCATTGTTTCTTATTTTATCTATCTTTTCTCATAAATTTTTTTTGCACACTATAGAATATTATTGTATATTCAATATAGTAGTAGATTAATAATAACACGGATATTACTGTGAATATTTGTAGATTACAAACAAAAGAGTGAGTTTAAAATGAGGAACAAATATCACATCAGAAGATTTTTAATCATACAAATTACCCATCAATAAACAAATGAAGCTTTATTTTATGTTGTTTAAAGTTTAAAATGTACGTCATATAGCTAAAATATGGTCAATATCATCTACTCAGTTTATACCATCAAATCATGGTCAATCATCTACTCAGTTTATACCATCGAATCAAGGATAATCATCTACTCAGTTTATTCCATCAAATCAAGGTCAATCATCTACTCAGTTTATACCATCGAATCAAGGTTAATCATCTACTCACTTTAAATCATCGAATCAAGGTCAATCATCTACTCAGTTTATACCATCGAATAAAGGTTAATCATCTACTCAGTTTATATCATCGAATCAAGGTTAATCATCTACTCAGTTTATTCCATCAAATCATGGTCAATCATCTACTCAGTTCATTCCATCAAATGAAGGTCAATCATTTACTCAGTTTATACAATCGAATCAAGGTCAATCATCTACTCAGTTTATACAATCGAATCAAGGTCAATCATCTACTCAGTTTATTCCATTAAATCATGGTCAATCATCTACTCAGTTTATTCCATCAAAGCATGGTCAATCGCCTACTCTGTTTATACCATCGAATCAAGGTTAATCATCTACTCAGTTTATACCATCGAATTAAGGTCAATAATCTACTCAGTTTATACCATCGAATCAAGGTCAATCATCTACTCAGTTTATTCCATTAAATCATGGTCAATCATCTACTCAGTTTATACCATCGAATCAAGGTCAATCGCCTACTCAGTTTATTCCATTAAATCATGGTCAATCATCTACTCAGTTTATACATCGAATCAAGGTCAATCATCTACTCAGTTTATTCCATTAAATCATGGTCAATCATCTACTCAGTTTATACATCGAATCAAGGTCAATCGCCTACTCAGTTTATACATCGAATCAAGGTCAATCGTCTACTCAGTTTATACCATCGAATCAAGGTCAATCATCTACTCAGTTTGTACTATCAAAAAGCTAGAAGAAGCTGAAATAAATTCCCACTACAAAAGAAGATTTTAACGCAATTTACTTTAAAACCTCTCACTTGGAAACAACGAGAAACAAAATTGAATTGTCTTCTAAAAGAGGCTTCGCCACAAAAACCTACGAGTTGAAAGTATGCAACCAAACTCCAATTCCAATCAGCAAAGCAAAATATACTGATCTAGTATCCCTGTTTCTGGCAGAACCGCAGTTGTGAGGACAGAAGAAGCCAAAAACTTTTATAAAACCCTTGCTCATTCTTAAGAATGTTCTTTCAAGAATGTAATGTTTTAATATCCCTCTACAGAAGAAACTAATAACTTTTACAAAGCCCTTGCTCATTCTCAAGAATGTTGTCATAATTACACATATTATTGTGTACATATTATACCTACACATACCTATCTTAATACCTATATACATATTATTATATTTAAAAAATATATTTTTAAATCTGACCTTAAACATTTTGAAATGATTAAGATAATCTCAAGCCCATTTAACAGAGAGAGGAAAGTTTTTTAAATTAAAATGTATGTAAATAACAAATATAAGTTTACAACTATGAACAAACTTATTATTTTTGATATATTAGGTTTCACTATTCCTAACCGTATAAATATAAATGCTCTTTGAGAGGAGTAACAAAACATGCTAACGAAATAAATTGGAAATTACTAGTTATTAAATGCATAAACAAATTTATTTATTATAAAATAAGGCAGAATAATGGTATTCGCAACAGTATAATCTACTAAATATATGTTAATGGATTTAGACAAATTAATAGACCTGTAAGGAGGTAAAAATCGCCATTTTACTGTTTCGATGAGAGTGGCCATTTTTGGGGAGCGCCAAAAGGGGCTGTTGCGGATTGAGTTCTCTGGAGTCAGAGAAGGCTGAGAATAGTCTTAGAAGGTAGCCGCAGAATGAGCGAGGAGATAGGAAGAAGACCGCAGGAGGTAGGGAGCCGAAACCTGGGTCTGGGAGAGTAAAGAAAAAGGGTCCCGCGGAGCGAGGGTCCCGTTGGAAGGTAGCTTTCATAAGAACCAAAGTGTGGAAGGTGTACAGACGAGTATTCGATAGTGCTTGATCTGGACTTTAGTGTCGACCCCGTGGAAACTAGAAGATTGTTGTGTGATCAGGATTGAAGAGCGGACAACGAAGACTCTAACATGACCAAGGACTACACGTGAGGTTGCCTGTGGGCGCTTATTACTGTCAGTATAGAGTAAGAGGAGTGACCTTGTTAGAGTTTTAATTGTGTTGGTATTTCAAGTGGTAGCATAGTGGTTGGCAAGTGGTTGCCATAGAGAAAAGTCTTTATAGAAGTTAATAAGACCTAAGAGAGTAACAAGACTTACTTTAATTAAGAGTTGTGACATTATTTAGACTTCGAGTGATATACATTTTGTGCACATACTCACAGTTGTATTATATAGAATATTGTACATTTCGCAGCTGTAGTCGTACGCAGATACTATTTTATTTTACACAAATTTTACGTTACGTCTTTGTGTATAATAATTATTATTATTATCAGACTTAAGTTCTCGGAGATTTTCCCCATTCATAGCGTCTTTTGTACATTATTATTGCTATTTTATTTTGTATTATTTCATCGGCGGGAAATACATACCTTTGCTTGAAAGGAATAGTTGTAGGTTTTGAGTGTCAATTCCTAGAGGTGGTTTTTATTACAGACACAAAAATATAAATTTGCCTCTCCTGAACAATGAGCGAAACTGAGCTAGCATGTTTCGTCATCATCTACTCAGTTCATACCATCAAATTATGGTCAACCATGAGACTAGTGAGACTATACCAGCACTTTTGGACTTTGAGCTGAGAGACTGTAGTAAATATTAGCTTAACTAAATAATATAATTGAATATTAGTAGTCAGTCACCGCTGCGAGAGACGCTAGTTACACATAATAATATAAGTGTTTCAAATGTTAATCTAATTTTAGCCTTGCAGTAAAGGTTGATTTGTGTCATGTGTACCTATTGATAGAAACTATTATATGAAATATGTTGCATCATTACAAAGATTATCAATTAAACATTTAATTACGATACGACACGACTCCTCAAATTAATTATAATCACAAAATTTCGATCAAGTCAGATATGGAAAAGTATGCATGAATAGTATAGTATGAATATATACATAATATGCCTATTATACAACCTATGTATTTCACAACACATCCATTCACTGGAAAATAATTTGACCAATATAATCCCCTCCACTTCTTCCCTCTCTTCCTAACCTCTTTCTTTCATTGTCATAATTCTTTCTTATTGTACATTAAAGTGTAAAAAAACGAGCCGCTCCAGTAAAATACCGCCATTGAAAATCAAATTAGTGAAAACAAGGATAAAATCAGCAAAGTTAACACAGCTTTGAAACGTCCTGAAAAGGAAGATGAAATCTGGAAATTAAATGAAGCTGTCGCATCTTTTAAAACACGACTTTCCAAGTTGGGAAGTAGTGTCTCCAGTAAATGATGTCTTTAATATTTTGACCTTCTAGTTTCAATATTGATTTTTTTAATGTCATTTCTTCTGACATTTAATTTATAAAAGATCCCCTAAAGATGCCATCTGAAGAAACGTTAGCCAGGATAAACCAAACAGGTAATTCAGCATGATTAGTTTAGAGTTATTTATTGATAATTACAATGATTCTTATTTTATACATTGTTGTAATCTTTTCAAAGATAACCCTCTTCAGTTCTAAGACAGAATATACAATCTCCTCTGAGCAGTCATTCGATGGGTGGACAGAATGTTGGAAGGATATGTGGATGGGTGTTGCTAGTGTTCTCAGCGGTCCAATTCAACTCCCTGCTTCGCTTGGTGAAGGTGTTATCCGGATGAGGATGGACTCGGTTTCGGGGTGTGATGTTGCCATCAGGATCAGGCATGTGTCGGTCTGGAATGAAAACCAATAACTTCCACTCAACATTCGAGCGATCCTCATTGTCGTAATCGACGTAGAGGAAATCAAAGAGGATTCTGCTGTGATTCATGAGAAAGATGACTGGTACCTTCTAATGTTAGTGGAGAGAGCAAACTTTTATAAAAAAAACACGTCAATTTCAAAGTAAATATTTTAGTTTTTTAATTGTTTATTTTGTGACAATTTAATTTGAAAACATTTTGCATAAAAACTTTTCGTCTTTTGGGATTCGAACTAGTGACCCTTCAGTCGTCAGTTTTGGACCGTACCAATCGGCCATTATCCCAGTTGATTGGATTGTTATTATTTTCTATTCTAATACTATATACAAATCTTTTTTTGGTATTTTCATTAATATATAGTTGATTACTATGTATGTCTTTTTAGAATATCATTCTATATTCTTCCTTTATTATTTCTTCATAATTCACCATTTTTATATATTAATTATATTTCAGGTTTGTTTGTCCTTTTCGTTTTATTTACATATTTCTCAGCCTATTTAATTTGCATCATAATATGTATTAAAATTAATGATTTAACCAAAACTGTTTTCTTAATTATTCAAATTAGGAGAAGACCGGGTATTACGGAACAGCCAGGTAAAACGGAGCAAGGCTGTTGTAGAATGAAAAATAAATGCTTTTGTTTATGTACACTACACTATTAAAAAAGAGGTGTAGATATACATACTATTTACATAAAACTTTACCTATTTTTATATAATTATGTAATATTGCATATTAGTCACAATTATGTTATGTAATATTACATACTGTATGATATTTTACATAATAATGTTCGGTAGACAAGTAAATATATAATTTTACATGGAGACATGTAATTTGAATAAATATTAAGTATAATTACATACCCTAATCCTTAAATGTAATATTATTATTGTATAACAATTGTATTTAGGTAGAAATCTAAGTTATTCTCAGTCACGTAACCAAAATAGCGTAGTTGAGAGAGTGTTTGTCTGAAGATCTAAAGGTCCCTGGATTTATCCCGGGTTAAGAATAATTAATAGGTGAAACATTCCCACAATTCTTTTTAGGTGAAATTTCAACTTGGAAATGAGTAGCACAATAAATAATGTAAATACGTTTTATATCAATTTATATGATTGCGATAATTTTTGAAAATACAATTAAAACATACGTCACATACATAGGTATAGCAATATATAGAAATGTTTATATTTCTGTGATTACACATAAATCAATAAAGCTAGAGAGTATCAAAGTTATCTTATAATACTATAAAAAAGAAAACAATCTGAAAACAACAAGGTGTAAAAGAGGAGTTGAAAGAACTGTTAAGGTTTCCAACATTAAATTATCTACTAGATGCCAGACTATAATTTCACATTTCAGCTTTTAACTCATTTCCTATAGGAACTACACCGATATGTGGTCCCGATGTCTGTGACAATTGAAACTGCCATGAGCCTTATGACGTCTTTGTGACCTCAAATGACATTAAAACTAACTTTTTATAACAGATCATATATGGTTTTATGTGTTGGTAATATATTTATATGCTGTAAAATTATTAGCTTTTGAGTTATTAAATATTTAATGTTAGTAGACTCACATAACGTATATATTATATGTAATTATATATATAGAATATGCTATATATAGAATATACGTCATTTCGGCTTCTTTTAAACGTATACATTGTCAGATTTTGATAAAATTAGTTTTGTAGTATTGCCAATCGGTAATTGTGAGGTCGAACGATCCTTTTCTTGTGTGCAACGTATTCACACATTGCTTCAGTCATCTATGAGTCATGATCATTGTGTAATTACCATGCATAGTAATGTACCTCCCAACGGACTATATTGTCAAACGCTTCATATTATTGCATCCACGTCGAATGCAGGGGAAAGTCTTTTCTCGTTGTAATATAATTGGAATTTCCATTCCAGGGCCAGTGACTACCTTATCAGACATTTATCAGACAAAGTCAATGTTTTTGGAATGAAATCTCATTTAACATTCATTTTGAAATTAATGATGAACTGTAAGAGTACATTTGGAGTGGTGACGTATATGTAGAAGTGCAATTAAAACTATAATGTATGATGATTTAAATTTAAAATAAAAAATGCATGACCCTAAAGACTAAAATATACCTATACTATAGAGTATAGTTGATTTCTATCCTTAGTCACCCTCCTATCAAAAATGCTATATCCGCCCCTGTATATATTTCTTTTTATACACAGAATGGTTGATAAAATAATTCGTCTAAATTATGCGAAACAATTGATTAATAATAAATATACCAATTGTTATTCGTGAAGAATCTCGAAGAATAGTAATTTTTTAATTTGTCGATAACTTAACCTTTAAAAAACGTACAAGCGTAATCATTATTCATACGGGCTTATGAATATTTATAACGTACATATATCTAAAAAGAATTATCGAGATTATAAATTAATAAATTCTTTAAAAACATTTTTTCATTAAATTGTAGTATTATTTAAACGTTATTTGAATTTAGTTTCGGCATGGCTAAAATTATAAAAGTGGATATTGCTTCTTCTTTAAAGTTTACTAAATGCGTTGTCGTAAAGGAGAGCACGACGCTTCATGAATTTATTACTAAAGGTAAGATATAATATATTTTTATTTTTGACAATATATGCAGAATCTTATAATAAATTGTACTTTTTAGAATAATAACAAGAAAAATAAATCAATATATAATAGGATTATCTTGCAGATAGGCTTATTCAGTAAAGGGAATGGTTCAAGAACAAACATTGGAATAAGGATTATAAGAAATATTTGTTTCAGTCCAATTGCCATTAGGCAAGTGCTAGGGGTTGCAAATACCACTATGACTAAGTGGTTCAGTTGGAAAATTTAAACAATTTTTTGCCAGATAAATAGATTGAGATTTCCCATTTTGAAATTTGTTGTTATTTTTAAAATTGATTAAGGAATAAAAAGGTTATTACATTTTAAAGAGGGAAAAATATTCATTTCGGTAATTTTCATATAGTATTTTTACATAGACCAGCTGTGATCTTTCATTAGGCAATTGAATTAAATTTTCTTCGTAAAATATTTATACAAATAAATGGGAAATTACTCAATACATATTTGTATAACGAAATATATATTTTTTATTGATATTTATTTAATGGAAGACATCCGCAAATTGAAATAACCGATAGAAGTAGTAGGGAAGGAGGAGCGCGAGAACAAAGACCCCCCCCACTCGAGAAAAGTACCTTTTGAACTTCGCGCCAAAAATTTTCAAATTTAAAAGCGCGCGGGATTGTGTGGCGCCAAATTCAAATTATTAAATGCGCGGCAATATTTTAATTACGGAACAGTATTTAAGACA
>JAYRBW010058180.1:0-10868 GCA_036023295.1 Invenusta paracnida | reverse complement strand
AACAATTATATTTTAATCAAATAATGAAATTATACAAATTCTTAAAATATCAAATATAATATTAATATTAATATTAAAGTAAGAAAAAAAGTTCATTTTAAAATGTACATATATCAAATACCACAAACACCTTTTTAATGAACTTTTTCGCTTTTAATTCTGTTCCAAGTCCATGTTTGAGCTTTGATAGCGTTTCGTCATTTAATTGTCCGAAAATGAATTATCAATGCCTTTAAAATTAAAAAATAAAGACAACGAAATAATTTACTTGTGATAAAAATAATTATTAAAATTAGCAGAATTGTGCATTAAATTTATGAAATAATTTTTTTACTCTATTCATTTTGTAAGTAACTGAATATTACACACTTTTTTGTTATTTGTATATAGTATATAGATTATTGGTTTGAATGAGGTATGCGATATATTGCATCAAAATGCTTTTTAAACATATTAACTATTATAAGTTACTTACATTTATTTTATATTTATAAAATTCAATCACGTTTAATAATATTCTAAAGTGCTCGACATTACCCAACTAAATGGTAATGTGGAATATATACATATATAGAACTTTTTGATAAGTTGTGTTTATAAAAAAATGTTCATTAAATGTTTTAAAATGATGTACAGAACGTATTTCCAAGCTTTTTCATACAAGCTTTTCCCTTTCGATTGTTTCAAACAATCATAGATAGTGTAATATGATGTTACATTATTGAGTCATGATAGCAGTGAAAGTACAAAATATACATACAGGTAAGGTTAATTATACAAATTCATCAATATCAGCTTATTTAGTTGGTCTCATGGATTGCCGATAACTAACAAGTTATTTAATACATAATTTATGTAATAACTTAAAATTATTATGTAGAGTTATTTTTCCTTTCGAAAATTTTGGGAGTTAAATAAATTGAGTTGTAATTAATATATTTAACTGTTTTGACATATATTTTGAAAATTAATTGCACATATTCGAATATTTAATTTTAATTCCTATGACTATGACTATGTAATTTTGCATACTACGTTTAATAAAAAAAAAGTTTAGCATTGTTTTATAATAATAATAATAATAATAAGTGTATATTTGGGCAAAAGTTGTACAATAGGGAATCGTGTACAGTGCAGTAGGTTAATATAGGTGAATTTTATGTAATAATAAAGTACGTTTTATAAAATAGTTATCAGTACATAAGTAACGATTTCAGTAGATAGGTGTCTTGTTGAACCTGGCAGTGCAGCTGGGGATGAAGGAGTTTCTGAAACGACTTGTTTTGGTTGGAGGCTGAGTAGGTCGCCCAGTGCGGGCAGAGAGCGGGGGTAGAAGTGGATAAAGCTTGTTGTTGGTGTTTTATGGAATTTTGTGGTAGAGTTTGTCGGCAGCTTGGATGCGATGAGAAGATAGAGTGGTGAAGTTAGTGCAAGAGCATGGAGGGTCGGTGATCTTAAACCGGCAAATAAGGCGGTGAGCTCTGTTCTGCACACGATCGATTCTTTATTGTAAGTACAGAGGTAGGTTAAAAAATAGCGGTGACCCATATTCTGAGACGGATCTCATGATTCCGAAGTAGATGAGCCGTAACTCTGAATTGTTGAGGTGCACTCATGTTATATAAATATAAATATAATTAAATATTAAATAGATAGCCAATCATTTCTATAGCAATTTTTTTATTTATTGACGTTTTTTAATAAAGCAGACAAGATATTTTGATTATATCCACTATTTGAATAAGTACGAATAATTTATTATAGTTTCAACTATAGAGAAATTAAACATTTATGAAATAATATAATACTGTAATAAATTAATCAGGGGAAAAATATTGTAATACTAGTTCTGAAATAAAAAATAAAATATTGTAAGTATAATTATAAGTAATTTCGTAGAAAAATAATATTAATAATAATAATAAAGTATGTAAACCAATAGAGTAATTAAATAAGAGCCACTAAAAAATAGACAGCCAAGAACAAGAGCGACAGCAATTAGCGATGTTTGCGCTCTGGTCATTAACGGTAAGGAAGGCCAATTTTTTACTGCTAATAAATTAGGCTATAGAGGTACATTTATTAATAAAGTTAATTTTTATATCAACATAATCATCATGTATTTGGAAACAAAATGCACCTCCAGTGAAACTTTGATAAGCTAGCAATATACATATATATTTGAAATGTATTTGTGTATATGAAATATATTTTTGAAATATGCATATAATTTTGAAAGTGTTCAATTTCGATGAAAAAGTGTTTATTTTTATTTTTTTTATTATTTTAAGTCAGCCTACTTGATTGATATTGACTTTTATTGACAATGTATTTTTCAATAAAGACAGATTTTTTAAAGATTTTTTTAGCAATCAATAAAATGTAGTATCTTAGTTTTATCTAACAATATATGTTTATGTTACAAAATAATAGCACTAAAAGAGACAAAAAAATACATCTAAAAAAAAAATGTATAGGATTAACCCCCCAGTAACAGTTTCAAGGTAAATCGAAAACTATTGATATGACGAGATACAACGGTTTACTATCTTATATTATGGCAAGATACTTTGATATACCTATTTATTTTTATAAAATGTTCAAATTGCCTAAACATGCTTTTACACAAAATTAACTTTTGGATTCCACAAAATCGAGTACATGTAAGTCATACCATTAAGGAAATAACAAATTCTCTCTTATATAAATTAATAACGCTAGCGATATTTTACATCGAGTTTTATTATATTTTAAGAAAGAAAGAAAAATTATAGACCCCCTAACCTACTCTAAATAAAACATTTCTAGATTTCTATTTTCTCAAATACATGGGCATCTTGAAAGAAATAAAATTTTTTTTCAGCATCAAATTGACTTCAAGAAATGTCATAGTACTATTGATGCACTTATTGTTACTTATGATTAAATAATAGAAAAAGTAGAATAAATACCTACCGTACGATGTTTATTTATAAACCTTTAAAAAAGCTTTTGACAGCAATGACAATATAATTTTTTTGCAAAAACGGAAGATTTATGGATTTAGTGGCCTATTCTATAGCTTACTACAAAGTTATTTGACAAACAGAAAAATATTTACAGAAATCAGAAATATTAAATCTGATATCGAACCAATTGGATATGGAAATCTCCAGGGACCAGTTTTAGTTCCGATATTATTTTTACTATATATTAATAATCTGAAATCATTATGAAAGAGTCTAAACTAAGAATTATTTCAAATGATACAAATTTATTTGTTTCTGAAAAAGTTAGTTACCTGCTTCAAGATAAATCTACTAAAGCATTAAATATTTAAAATCGATGGATACTAGCAAAACAGACTTTCAAAACAACATCTTGATAAAACTCATTCTCTCGTTTTTATATTAAATCATGCAGCTATCCCACATATTGACATTAATATAGGTAACCATTCTCTAAAAAGAAAGGAAGATATTAAATTTCTTGGACTATTGATACAGGATAATGTAAAGTGGAATAAACATATAAGGCATGTCCCATGTCAGATAAATAAAACGATTTCATTACTATAAATAGAATTCCTAAATAAGAATCAATAGCAATCAACTTGACTGTACTGTACAAATACTGGGGTAGCAAATAAAATAGACCTTAAAATACTACAAAAGTCTCAAAATAGAATACATTTAGAAAAATTACTAATTCAAAATACTTTCAGAATAATTATACTATCTATGTAAAAGGAAATATGAATTGATTGACATTTTTTCAAACTTAAAAAATGGGATGAAATATTAAGTACTTACTAATCACGCAAATCTCATCTAATTATCTAGCTTCTGTATTCATCTATTCTTATCTTCAATTATTATATCTACAATTTAAAAATACTGAAATCTTTGCTGAGCAGTTCCTTTTTTATTTCTGTAACTAATCACTGATACTTCTAAACCATATCAATTTATATAAAATAAATACTCTCAATGTAGGTTCATAATCTTTCAGATATCCTATTTTACTAATATCAATATAAAAAATATAAACATTTGTATAGGTATAATGTATGTAAATATCTTATGTCTACCTCTATTGTCTAATTGATAATATATTTTGTAAAATCAGTTTTCGTCTATTGTCATTATATTATTAATTGATTATACTCGTATATGATCCACCTACTTAATACGAGTATATATATATATATAATCTTCATTCCGATAACATGTCTTCATAATAATAACTGCATTGCAACTTTTGTAAAATACAGATATTATCCCATTTTTGTTGCAGCTCAGCTTCTTTCTTGTCTTTCTCCTCATGTGCTTTTTAACTACATTTATTTTTCTTTCTGCATCTACTATATAATGTAAATTTTTAAATTATTGTTCACCTTATTCGATAGCTAGCCCGATCACTGTTATGCCTCTAGCTCCTGAGGGTTTCATCTCTCATGCATATATGTCATTTATGTCATTTATGCAATTGATATAATTTATGTGATTTTTGTAATTTATATGTAACATATAATTTATATTTTTTTTATTGGAATACAATTTATCTTGTCATAAATTTTTGTTCTATAGCTCTAAAATTAAATAATAATAATTTCTATAAAAGAAGATTAAAATATATACATTAGCCATTTTAATATATTTGCGTATAGATTAAGGCATATTTTAACAAAAGTAATTGATATCAAAACAAAATGACCGCATCGCAAAAATGTAAGTCAAGAAATGAGTTCAAAGACAAAACTTTAAAATAATTCATGAGATACGTAATTCAGCCACAAATGAAATGAATAAAAGAAAAGCGCCAAGAATTATACGAGTAACGCCGACATTTAAGATCCATGCAAAAAAGTATAATTTATATAAGCTATTAAGTTCACAAAAAGAATAATAAGAGAACACAAATTTAGAAGAATTATTTCTTGGCTACAAAGAGAATGATAAGAGAACAAAAATTCAGAAGAACCCTTTCTTGGCTACAAAGAGAATGATAAGAGAACAAAAATTTAGAAGAATTCTTTCTTGGCTACAAAGAGAATGATAAGAGAACAAAAATTCAGAAGAACCCTTTCTTGGTGGGGTACAATTTTATTGAAGCAAGAAAACTCGTACGTATATATTAGTTATATCTAATTAAGGAAAGTAAATAAATAAATTACCATAACAAAGTTGTTTTTTCATAAGTTTAATTATCATATTTTGTGAACTTTAGAACTTGCATGTATTGTATACATTAATATAGTTTATTTGTTTGTCCAAATTCGTTTCGATCATTATAACATATACATAATTCTGGCACTATTATATATCTATTTCATCAACGTTTGAACTACTTGTCTTAAAATTATTTTAACGTTTTGTCTTGGAGCTCGTTTTTAGGCTTTTATTTCGTTGTTTTTGTTTCGATTAATTTATTTTGTATTCATTGAAATATTGCAATAAAATATTTATAAAAAGGTAATTCAATATGACAATTTGTTTGTATAATAAATAAGAATAACTAATTTGAGTTTTTCAATAAATGCGACATTTTTTAAATATGTAATATAATAGTATCGTTGACATCGGATTGTATTCTATATCTAAACCGATATTCCACTAAACCCTATATATCCCTGTCTCCTTCGGTAACATATGACAAACAAGTATTTTCCATTCATTACATAAAACGACGAATTCTTTCTTGGTCACCTAAAACTTACAATATCTAGGTACTAACTATCGAACAAAGACAATTGATATAAGAAGCAAGAGAAAAATTGCCCAAACTGCCTTATAGTTCATATAATTAGTGACTCGTAGTAGCTTCGTCTCTGCATTATAATTTTAATCAATTTGAATATATTTGAAAGTACACAACCTTTCATGTCTACTACATAAATGCTTAATTTATTTAAGCCATAATTAGGTATATAAAATGAGTATCATCAACTATTTACAATTATATGACACTTTTTTTTGCTCAGTGTATTTATGAGTGTATATATACAACTTCATTTGTTTTAGATTCCTGCATGTTTTATATTGATCGAGTTTGAACTCATTTCAATAATACAAAACTTTAGAAAGTCATGAAAGATATAGAAATAATGTTTAATTATCATGGGTGAACTATAGTGTGATGTAACATGGCCGGAAGATAACAATGATCTAATTCACAACTGCATTCTCTAAGCTAATAAAAGACATAAATAAGATATTCTTAAAGCTATTATTTTAATAAATAGCTAAAATAAATTCTTATCTAGTGTCGCTGTTTAACTAACACAATAAATTTATTAGATCAGTCCTGCTAATAGAAATTATACTGAATTTATAAAAAGGTAATTTTGTATAAAACAACATGAATTGTTTAGGAAACGTTTATCGAGACCAAAAATGACTTTTGTTATATTTGAAAAATAAAAAAGTTGTCCTAAAACTAACAATATCTTGGTTATTTGGACATCTTTCGTTTTGAAAAGAATTTATTTTAATTTTAGTTTTAGTTTTATTTAAAGAATATCTAGAAAGTTTTAGTTTATATTCTTTCCATTTTAGCTTACATTACACTACTTTTTAGATAACAAATTCGTGTTGTATATAAAGTTAGCGCTGTTAAATAGATGTATACTCCTGCATTGATTTTACTTTAAATTATGTAATTTTATGTAATTTTATGTAGTTTTGTGTATTCTATAGTTTCTTAAATATTTTTAAGATATGGCATAACAATTTATTTTATAATTTAAATCGTTAGATCTACATTACGGAGATAGGATATTTTCATTCCAGTTGTTATTGAACCATTTCTAAGGTTCAGCAAATGTCATATATAGAGCATGTCGCATTACCACTATTATTCTCTTGACAAACTCCTTATATATATGTATCTGTAGATTATTATCTGCGGATCATATTGCTTCATTATAGTGAATTTTACTCACATAAACATGAATTTATTTATAAATATCTATATAATTATACATCCGCTACACAAAATTTATGTTAACGTATATCAAGATCACTTCGATTTACTTCTATTCCAGACCAAGCTTTGTGTACGAACTATTGTACTGAAACTGGATGCTCTAAAGCTAATATAGACCCCGCAACACAGTACTGCCAATGCGGTTCCTGTGGAGAAAACAACCTTGGTATGTAGATATACTTGTGTCAAAATTCTTCGAATATAACACCATTGTACTATAAGTTCTATCGTATGTCAAAGTTTAAATAAAAAAGAGATATACACTACTCGCCAAAAAGAATGACAACATTTAGGTTTTACATAACATGAAAATTGGTAACTGCACAGGAGTAATATGCCTAGTTATAATATACAATCTATAATATTACAATCTATAATGTATACAATAAGTCACTTCACAATCGCAATTAGATTAGATTAGATTGGATTGATCGCAGATTGACGGTAGCTACTTTTCTAATTATCATTGACACATCGCCACAAGAAATGTTTGCAGACTAACAGTCTAATTTCAATATAATCGGGAATGGATTAATCTTATCCCAATTGTATAAATTCATTCTAAATGATACTGGGCTGTTTATAAAGATAGATATAAAAATATGGCTGTTACATATTTATCAAATAAACCAATTTGTTATTTCAATTTGGCTTTGACTACAAGTATTTTCAAATGTATTGGAAAATCTGCAGCATAAACAAAATATTGTGAATTTATAGGCAAGGCAAACATTAGTTCTTATTCCTTTATGTTGTATTGTAAAATTCTACAATTTTATTGTATAATGTGTTGCATAAAATAATATGTTGAATAATAATAATAATAATAATAAGTATTTTATTATCCAAACAGTGCATGTTATTTGCATAAGAAGTGTGTATTTTATACATAATATATATATAATTATATTAATAACGCATTTATCATTCTGTACAATATGAACGTATAATGTTTATAGTTAAATATACCATGCCAGTATCTTAGAAAAAGAACTCAAATAATCAATGACATATTTTCAAGGAATTCACTCAAGATTTCACTCAAAAATTATATATTTCATAATGACTAATACCTACAGTAATAACTCATTAACTATGTAGACATAAATTTGTTTGTATTCTATTGAGTCAATAAAAAATATTACGTAACGACTAATACCTATACACATCAAGTATAAACTTTTACTATAGTATACCAGCATGTATAAGTTAATAAAGGTATGTGATATGCGCATTAATAAATATATAGCTTCGAATAAGATTATATATTCAAATATTTAATATGGTTTCAAATGCTAAGTATAGTTAACACACCACAAGATATTATATAACTATATCCATTCACGCCAAAGTGTGAAGTCATTTCGATTAGAAAACGCTTGACTAGTAGGTGATTGGATAAGTCCTGTGTGTTAGAACATTGGATAAAAATGTAACAAGCATAGAATGCTACGATCAAGCGTTTTCTAAGCTCGATTGAATCGCGATTAGACTCTAGATAGATAGCTAGATAGCTGTGAATCATTTGGACGAGAAATGCTTGGACATTCCAAAAGTAATTAGATTAAAAATAGACATAAAAATTTCGTTTAGATTGAAACTCTGTCATTATTAAAGCGATTTTATCAAATTAAAAGTGAATAACTGGTGCCACTCAATAAATGTCTAAGCGCAAAATCAATCTAATCAAATCTAATCGGATTGTGAAGTGACCTAATAAAACAATAATCTAAGGTAATATGAAATTCTACTTCATGTAATAATATTTCCAAACACTTTATTAATAACTGTATTTAAAACAAATCGCGTATAGGCATAGCTTTATGATATTGCTTTTTATTCTTTGACATTTATTTCAGCACGTAATATAGATAGATCAGGAAATTATTTCTAAGACTATACATTTCAAGAAAATACCGATTTTTATGTGAATAAGGAGATAAACGCATAATAGCTTGTGGCAAATCTTTAATTTAGACTGTTACTGGACATTAAGCTCAGTTCACAACGACACTGCTGAATCTTGTTTTCTTTCTCCCCAGATCAGGCCTGGTGTGACAAGTATTGTTCAAGATCAGGGTGTTCTCAGTCCGTTTTGGATCCCACGAACAGCAAATGTAAATGCAAATCGTGCGGAAACGCGAGCTGGAAACGTAAGCTAACTTTATAATTAGATGATAAATGACGATTATATAAATAATTGTGGAATTTTCTTGATTTTATTTGTCAGCTTCAAAACTGCATTAGAAATAAGAAAAATAGTAATCTATCAATCTAGTAATTAATCGATTATAAATTAATATGATATTGCGATAAAATATTTACAATTTATTTATCCATTTATTCACTATAAGCATATTGCACTAATAAGCTATGTAATGTTAGAGAAACATGAAATTACAATGGTAAAAGTATTCAAAAATGTATTGTAATAATTTGATTATATATCTCAGATATGAAGAATTTTTCAAATTATATATACTTTTGTTTTTCTCGTGTTTCAATGAACAGTAATATGTTTTGATTAATTTTTATAGGTGTTTGAAATGTGTAGGTTTTACTCATTATTATCAAAAACTAAAATTTTACTCCTAGTGTTGCTATTTTATGTTTACAATATTATTTACAATTATTCTATTACATATATTATGTATACACAGCTTTATTATATTATATTTTTATTCTATACATTTTTCATTTATTTTTCAGACAAAGAACCTACAACGAAATAATTATCAGCAAATCTATTTTATATTGTTGACGCTATATAGAAACCATTTTTTGCAGACATATTCGTACATTATTATACATAATATTGTACATTATATTAATATTCGTTATTAATTATATGAAGCCTGAATATATGTATAAGTCAATATCACACATTTAAAATGAATTATTGATACTCATGTCTTATTCTTGTCAATGATGAGATAAAAGTAATGTTATTTTATTATTAATTATTATTAGTAGTAGTATTATATTATAAGTAGGTATTTCACATATTACAGGTTATTTTGCTTTGCTTGAAACTTTATTTTGCTACTGTAATAATTGCTATGATAGGAAATAATATTCAAGTTTAATAACAATTACGTTATAGAAATAATAGGTGCATACCGTAGAGGAACGACCCTATGTACTGTTTTTCTTTGGTACCTACATTATTTAATTATCCATAAGAGATTATCCGAAAAGAGAAATAAAATCTTAGTTTGGAAAGAGCATTCAATTTTTTATAACAGTATAAATACATTTTTAATAGTATGCTAATTTAAAGATTACTAAGTTACTCTTTATATTCTCTTTAATAATCAGTAAATATTTGCTCGACATAAATATTCATATGTTCTTTCATAATTTTAACGTATGTCTACCATGAAAACGTATTAAATTTGAGTGAAACTTTACAAATATAAAATTAAGGGCGTCTTTACACTTTGAAAGACACGATAGATTGCAATGTGGTCAAATAAGAACGCTTTCTATATACCTATTAAACATTAAAATACATTCAATAAATTGTTTTGTTTTCATGGGAAACCTTACTAAGTAGCAAAAATTACATTTATAAATTTTCCCGATAAAATATGAACGAAAAACAGATAAAATCTGACATAACTATATTAAATCTGAAATAAAATTTTTAGTGGACAGACAATTTGGAAATAAGGTAATCAAATTCAACAATTTACTGCACAAATACTGCACTATTTTAATGTGTTATTTATGAATATTCCGAATTCTTACGACTATAAGTGATTTATACTTAGAAAATAGCCCCACCTATTCTTTATTTATTCTCATATATATGCTAAGGGTGTAACAGATAGATACGACCCCTCTTCAGATCGGACCGTTATTGTTTAGTTATTATTAAATGGTAAAACAATCATTATTTC
>JAYRBW010058169.1:0-10868 GCA_036023295.1 Invenusta paracnida | reverse complement strand
CTACTTTTATTCAGGGTCCTCTAACAACACTATGTGGTGGCTATTGCTTGTACTACTTATATAAAAGACTTGTGTGTGAGCTGCCTATGACTGCGATTGTACGAACACTTGCTCGTACTAATAATAGTGACTTTATTATTAGACAGTTTGTTAAATGACAATTATCTCTATGGTAGATTAGGGACTTTATTGTATTACTATTATTATTGATGTTTTAATAAAATGAGTTTGATCACCTCAACATCTGTCTTGTTTCTCTGACTTGCACACATATAGGGGAGAGCGCTAGGCTATAAAAATGAACAGTTAGTAGGATGAAGGGGATTAAAAATGGAGAGCAGTAGTGATGAGGGACTGGGTGAATCCGACTCTGAGGTAGAATCTCACCGTACAGATATGGAACCTCTGCTTACCTACTTATATCGTGCGGGAATCGATGACAGTATATCCTATAGTGGAAAATTGTAACAATTTTATGAAGAATTGGAAGTATTCTGTGTATTGCAATACCTATGGAATAAATCCGGTGTATTGAAAAACATGGAAGAGGCGATGTGTAATTTGAACTCATATACATGGGGTGAAAATTACCTAGACTTTTACAAGGCTTTAAGGGTGCAACTAGGGTAATATATTCCTCAATTGCTGAATAACCTATAAACATAATTGGTCTGGGTCTACAAATGTTTGACAATTATCATCTATAATATCATCTGTGTAATTCTAAGTCTTATTATTGACAGATACTTGTAATGCACAATTTTATTACGCTCATTATTACATTGGGCACTATCCTAACTATATTACTATATGTATATTGGATTCTTATCACTATGCATAAGATGCGTAACAATTCTACATTATAACCTCAAGTATCCGAAACGCATGTGAAAGGACATTTTCTATGCTCCGCTGTTTAATGTAAACATTCACAACTGTAGTAGTGTGATGTCTTACTTGCACTTGATATAACTGAAATATACTTATTTCTATGGATATACTCGCTATTTTTCTATCTTTATATATTAACCGGGGTGCATAAGGCTAAATAAGAAGTCAAATTAGATATATAGAGATATAAGAGTACAACAAGAGCATATATGGGAATTAGAAATGGGATTAGAGGAATAGTTAGCACTCAGTTATTAGTAGTCGTACTCCAACACATTCTGCATCATGAAGTCCAGATCTGTCATCGCATCCGATCATTTTAGAGAGGGTTTATTTGGTGTAGCAGGGACTGTCTTCTTCTTCTGAGCAGTAGGAGTCACCGGAGTAGGAGTTACCATTGAAACTGTTGCGTCCCCCGATGGAGGAGTGTCGGTCATGAGACAGACATCAAATAGTGATTCAATTGGTTCATAGCGAATCTGTACGACTCTGAGATTAAGACTGGCCACATGATCTCCATCTCCATATTGCCTCATATAGATTTCATTACAGCGTAAAAGAAATTGGAATCGTCCGGGTCCGGTCATGTCCTTTATCTTGATCAATTGCTTGCCCTCCCAGTCGAATCCAGACACAGAAGAGTTTAACTTAGCCCAATATACATATGTCTACGATAGGTGAGAATGTCAGGCGTAGCTCGGGTGAAGCCAAGTAAAGTTCCCGCAAAGCATTCGAAAGAGTAGTTGTAGAGACCATTTTTGAATAGAGGTAGCCTTGCAGCTTTTGCTGAGCCGTGAATTCGATCCAACCCACATTGGCTCGTAGCTGATATCGCGGCTCGTCCAGTTCTGACTCATCCATGACCTAAGGGAACCCAATTTCCTCCCCACTGGCTAGCGGACCCTTGAAATTTGTGAAGACTGGTGATTTGAAAAGTAGAGAGGCGCCTTTTTCCATCGTAGTTAAGTTTATGATATGAATGCTCCGCTCCCCCATCTTGGCAAGGCGATAGGGTCCCACTGTATTTGTTAGCATCACCGGTCGATGCTGTGGCTCGATGATGAATTAAGATTTCGAGGAGAGTGCCATCCTGAGAGTGGAGAGAGAGTGATGATAGACGATCGTCATGTAGCTCGTAAGTAATAGCACGAATTGTAACATACATTCTGTTCCTTTTATACTCTTCCTGCCCTAACAACCCTAACATTGGTTGAATATTTACTCGATTGTGATTGGATGGGGGGTATTTGTTCTGGTCCTCCTTCTTCCAATACTACTTTTACTTGTACTGCTTATTTGTAACAAATATTTGATTTAGTATAATAGAATTTACAAATTGGAGTGATACTGCATTTCATCTGTAAAACAATGTCGGTAATTTTTGAAATGACTATAAGTACAAGTTATGAAATATTTTTTGTAATGAAATAATAGTTTGAAATAACAATTAAGAAAAGTTATATGAAAGGTTCACTATTATATATAACAAAACATGTTGGAATGTTATAAATGCCCTTTAGAATATTTTGGGTTAAATACTTTTTGTCATTATCAAAGAATCCATATGTAACGTAAACATTATATAAAAAATATATAACATAAATATCCTTCTAATAAGCCAGTGAAGTGTGTTAATTACTAAATTATTAAATGTACATTTTTCCATTATGTATTTTCTTTGCCACAATTTAAATATAATTATGAGATTAGGGGCTTCCCATCAATATAGTAGTTATAGAGTAGATATATATCTATGGATACCATAGCCACATAAATTAAATAGGTATATAGGCAGAATATTGATCAGTATCTATCCTAACATAGATTTTTGACAACTAGCATCTTTAATGCTCTCTATTTGCGAGATGTCGTTGTCAAAAATTGACTTATTTTGATCGTTTTAAATGGCGTCTACATTTGAAGAAATTAATATAAGTATTGGGCTTTTTAATTGGTATTTGTGTTACATCTACACACCCAATAACATTCGGAAAGTTTGTAATATTCCCAAATTTTTTGTTGTTGAGATGAGCTCATATCGATTAGTGGGAAAGCAAATAACTTCACCGAACAAAGCATCAATTTCTTTATAAGCATTCGGCTGAGAAATATTTACTGTGTCGCCTATCCCACCAGCTGAAATAAACCAGTTGCAAAATATCTCAAACCATGAGTGGTAACTTCTTCGAGAGAAAGTGGATGGTTTCGTTGTATATAAATATATATCTAAATATATTTCGTCAGCAGTGCTTATAAATGAATATAAAATATAATCTCAATAAAAACAAATTTTGTACATATTACATATTATTCGAATGATATCTATTATTGATATGTTGGTATTATTTAATCTCGACAACAAAGAGCATCGTAATACTCGTACATTGCAAAATACATTTGATTATATATTTTAACAAGTAGAATGACTGACCTTTGAGTATAAACACACTTGTTGTTTCTTTATGAAATACTCTATTCTATAATATACGATTTGTTCGCTGTGATATGAAAAAATCTGAAGTAATATATTGGAAGTGATAACAAATATATTACTAATTATAGACGCAGCTAGAAGAGAACATTTCCATCTTCATATAAAGTAGAGACATGGCAATGATTTAAATTTTACAATAAGCTGTTATTTTGTACTTTACACCTATATCAAAAGAGCATATAGAATTATACATCCGCAAAAAACACACTTTTAAGTAACATGTATGCAATATATCGATCGATTCGAATACCTCCACTTAACAGGGCTAGATATTATTATATAGGTGCGGTAGAACAAAATAAAAGAGATAACTTAGATATAAAGCAGATATTAACGTAAACCTTCGAATTTATTCAAACGTAATTAAATTCAAACAGTAAATACGCTTAGAAGATTTAAGCAGTTGAAGCTATTTTTCTATTATATGCTGTCCAAATAACCGAGATAAAAAATTCAAAAGGTTATTAAAAAAATAGAAATATGACCAGACAATAATTATTGATGTTGTAACAGTATGCAAAATCTAGCGTTCAAATTCTTATGTCCCGGCTCTCCTCTACTAAATATGATTAATGATGTCATTATTACCGATTATTGAAATGCAACAGGGAGACACATTTACTAACATTATATTCAACTTACAATAATCCGTTAGCTAGGTATATATCTATCAGCATTTTAAATCCCTGTAAATTACATATCTAGGAATTTGAAGCACATTCTTCCAACTTATACTAAACGAAATAATGAAGCACTCCTACTTTGATTCTTTTCACGACTGACACCTTAATCTTATTGACTCAATTTGCCTTCACATTTCTCCACAGAATAATTCAAAATATTTTCTCTCATACTCTGACAAAACATCCATGAAAACAGCCTAAATGTAAATTAAATTCAAAGCTCCAATATTAAAACTCAAATCACTATCCAGTGCCATAGTCAGTGTCTCATAAACGACGAGGCACACCCTGTGGGGCCACTGTCTTTGGTCGATTCTTTAAACAAAAGCCATTTGCATGAAAAGCATATAATTACATTGTAAGTAAGAATTTATTGTAAACATATAAACAATTGTCTTTGACATGCATGCTGATGCTATAATATAATATAGGTAAGATATATGTATAGTCACAAAATGAGTTGGTCCAAATTCTGGGGGTATATATTCTAATGCATGTACGTACTTATACCTAATAAAATGTAGAGAATTAGCTATGTATGGAGAAAGGATCATTTACTTGGATCCGACAGCCTAAATGGTGCATCTTAGGCCTAGATAGACTGCGCTATTTGATAGAGAATTAAAAATGAGGTATTTTGGAAAAAATGTGTAGGGGTGTCTTTAGGTGAAGTCAAAATTAAAAAATTAGGAACATTTTACAGTTTTAAGAAAACATGATTTGCTTATAACTTTTTACATGTATGATATATTTTTGTATTTTCTATCAATAATCGCTGCATTGACAAACATTTTTATATGTAATACTTGTTTTCACACAAGGTTTTTACATTAACAAAATTAAAAATATATACAGTAGAACTTGATTAATTCGTACCTGGTTAATTCGCCAATTATATAATGTATATTACATAGTTGATTATCAAATGTTTTACATGATATACTGTTAATTTGCCAATATGCTTAATTCGTCAATTTTGACCTGTCCCAGCAGAGGTGATGAATTAACCGAGTTCCACTGTCATAGATATTTACCGGGCACGTTAGTCCCTGAAATCTAAACTGCAAATGTAAACAAACTACAAATAACGTATTAAATTTAAACAATTTTTTTAAAGTACTTTAATATTAATGAAATTTGGCATGAAATTTGTCACTCGTTCAGAACTACATTCAATTGGGAGTTGCATCTCCCGTGTATATTGTTGTGCTTTTCAAATATCAATTTCAACAATTAAAAAATATATATTCTTCATATCTTTGGGGGGCCCCCTGTCGAAATAACGACGAGGTATGTGGCGTGCTTCATGCTGGCTAGGGCACTGCTATTATCCAAATTTACAACTGCCGAGGACACCACCAGTTTCATCCTGTGTATAAAGCGCATATGAGAACTTATTCATTCATAATCGTAAACATTCGTGTTGGAGCTACGCATATATGAGGTAATAACACCAACCGCGGTCTGACTTTGAGCATGAAATTATTGAAATCATGTAATATTATACCTTTCATAAAATCAGTAATAGTAGAAAAAATATAAATTCATATGAATTTATTTGCATCGAACAGGCTCGTTATTTAGAAATGCACAATTTAAAAAAACAACTAAGAATAATTTGTGCTAATAAAGGAGCTATGTGTAATATCTCATATAAGATGACTCAATAACGCATCAGACTAAAAGTTTCTGAAATAGAATTAGTACGACAAAGAAATATAATTGATTCGGAGTCTTATTCCGGGAAAATAACACGCAAAGAAAAATCCCTTAATGTCATCTTTCGATTAGAAGTTCTCTCTATATCTGAATTTGTTGATATATGCTACAATTTAAATAAAAACAAACAAATATATTGCAAGATAACATTTACTTTGAAAACAACTCAGAACCCATAAATGTGTAGCGGAATGTCTACTGGTTCAATTATGACTTAATTTACTTAAAGAAAATGATGTTTGGATCGAAAAGAGAATTCTTTTAGATCATAAAATGGCTACACAACAACCATGTATGTTTCATATAAAATCAATTTTTGTAAGTGGAAAATACTCCCACCCACACAAAAAAATACCTACCGACATTGTGTTACGATCAATTTATTGTAAAAATGAAATTATATAGAAGAATAGCTTTATATCGTCTGTGTATATATTTTTCCTAAGTACATATGTATGTAATATGATATTTTCAATTTTAAATTGCCACAGAAAATTTCCTAAGATGTCTGTGTGACGTGAATTCCTCCATATGCATTCCTCTGAAATGTATATATAATGTTCATTTCTATACCAGTGAATAGATTACTTTGTAAATGACTATTTTTTAAGTTTCGCATTAAAAAAATGGGTCTATGATTACACAGGTAAGTAAATTGCTCACTTTTGAAAATGATTTAGCCGCTGCTTTTTGCATTTTTTTTAGAAACACGGGAATATTAAATTGTAATTATTTTTCTAGTATGTATTACATTTGAAATAGTGTGATAGTCTCCTCAAATTTCCTCATTTACTACCTGGTACTTACTAAGTGTGTTTATGCAAATTAAAAACGTGCCAGACTTCACAATATATCATTATAAACCCTGTAATAAAAATATAATTAATCCACTTTTTAAATAAAAAAAGCTATAAAAGATACACATGTATATTTTATAAGTCGATTTATTATTTACATCTAGTAACTTATACTTCATTATTTATATAATTTTGGCGATATATAGAAGAGATTTTATAATTTATTTTAAAGATTGCACGATTTTTTAAAATGAGGATAATTATGAGGACATTATGTTTGATATAATTAAAATATCTAGACCTATGGTAATAGGTCGTTAATAACTTAGCTAAGCGAACTATGCAGTAGGTATTATAGGATAGTTCAAAATGGAGTGTTTTTCAAACAGCTGCAGAGACAATTATAAATCGATTTAAATAACATCTAACATTTAAAATCCCCATTATACATTTATCTTGTCTGAAAATTTCATGCAAATCGGTTCAGCAGTTTAGAAGATAGAGTTACTTCAATTTGTAACATTTTGGAACAATTCTTTCTTTCTCTCTAATAAGATTTTCAATTAATAACGAATTTTGTATCTTTAATTTTATCCAATTTATTTGTAATTTCGTATGCTAATACAGTGAAACAAGAGGATTAAAAATATATTAAAACTGTTTCGATCTGATGTCATGGAGCTTAGATATTTAGTTTTTAAGTTCATAAATAGACAATTATCAAATATTCTTTAGAATTACACGTTCAGCGGTTCAGTGCAGTTAGTTAACACTAGAACAGCGGAAACTGTCAATTGACGATTTTGAAAATTTCGTTGGAAAACTTTTGTGAAATGGACATGAAACATGAATAAATGTTACAAAAATGTTCGGAAACATTCAACGAGACATATAAATGTTCACACGACATTTATTTCGTAATAAATTATAATATTTTGCGATATCTATGGAATTATTACTATAAATTACAATGATCATCGAAATTCCAATTTCTGAATTTCTAAAAAGAGAAAACAATATATGAAAAACATCAACATTTATTGTTACATAATAGTAGACATTCCTAGGGAACGATCAAAGCCTTAAAGAAATATGGAATGAAATGTGTATGTAAAATAATGTAATACATAAATGTCAAAAGTGTCATTCATAACAATGGCAGCACACTATCGCCTGACACTTTCGCAAACAGCCTTGGCGCAATTCTGGCAGATGTTCATCGTCTTGTTCCATCTGTTCTGCTTCAGTGGTTTCCAACTCTTCTTCACTTTCTTGGATTATGTGTTGTTCAATATCTTCAACGTCTGAGTCTCTTCCTGACTCGTAACCCGACTCATCTGATGGGAGATTCATAATTCTTTCAAGGACTTCTTCAACTGTTAGTCGTTTTCGTGACATATTTTATGAAATAGCGTAAATTTCAACAATTCGAAAGACTCAAAACTCAAAAGTGAATACACACTTAAGCGAATTTTGAGCACAAAACAATTATTATTTATGTCGTCATTAGCCAATAAAATTGTTCTATTTTTACTGGATTACTGGATTACGACATCAAATTCCCTACCACGTTATCAAAATCGAACAGAGATTCACACACATTCCAACATATGATATCTTGATGATATGTCATTCTACGTTCGCATATATCAATATAAAATTCCGCAAAATAAATAAAACGCCTCGGGCAATTTAATTTTATTATGCCATATGCATAAATACTATGATTGAACTATTATTCAAAATGACTGAATACATTGACTTTGGCTGATATGCATAAAAAATAGTTTCCATAAGAAGATACTTCCAAGTACTCACTACCTAGTGTCTATTTTTCCTGGTAAACACTTGCAACTGGTATGCATAAAAGTAACTTCCAAAAGTGAACACTTGTTAGTAAGCACTTTCAGCGGTCTATCCGTCTTCTGAACTTTATGTTATTGGTCAATAAAATAGCTCGTCTCACTAAGATTTCTTACTAAGTCAAACATAGATATTTAACTATGTAGTAGGTATACTAACACAGTATTAAATATAAACAATTAAATATCTATGGAATCAAATCGGCGTGAAAGCATTGTGGTTTTCTGATTATTTATACACTGTTATCGAGGAATCTGTATTTCTCAGTAATTGTGAAAAAATAGCGATATTTTAATTTCAAAAGGCAACACTACTGACAACAAAAACAACAACAAATAATAATTAAAACTGGAAAAGAGTCAGTAGTCGAATGTGATCCTTGTTAATTCTAAACAAGTGCCTAAATTCCAAATTGTCCTAATACTCGAGGGGATTCAGACGATCTCAAAATAAACTTTCTCTTCGAATGTTATGCAGGTGTTCATGCAGGAGCATTTTATAAATACAACATATCTATACTATACAACAATAAGTCAAGTTACACGTACCTTACCGACAACTGTATAATAATATTTGCAAGATACCTACAGAGCTTACTTGCTAATTGGAAGTATTCACTGAGTGTCATGGGAACACTTGTAGGTTACTAGTTGCCTACTTGGAAGTTACTTCCTAGTTACGTTTTTATGCATATCAGCCTATATGTTATATTTTGAAACATTATAAATATATCATGTTTTATAATCGCTCGAATTGAAACTATATTATGAAATTTGGGGAATATAATGTGGACAACATATTTTTTATAATAATAATATACAATATGATATATGTTTGTGTAAACTGTTTGTAACAATTTTATGAAATACTAAATTCAATTCAAGTCGGTTTTCATTGGTTTTCTTTTTCAAATGCAACAGTTTCTCTTCATATAGGAACTAATGTTATTACATAAAAAGTAGCACCAGTATTAAATTTATAACACGCATTTTTATGTCTCAAATGGAAGAAAAGTTATTATTTGTTTCACGTTCGAGTTTATATTAATATTATATCTATCGGGGTAACAATCCTTTCTACTCCTCTATCTTGTTTTTATCTCTCTTGATAATGACTTGAATTTTTACGCGCGTTAGTAACAAATTAAATAGTAATGAGTTTTGACTTTATACGTATTTGTGGAGGTGTGATTTTTGAAAGTCAGGCCTAAAACTAAAAATACCATTTAGATAAATTTCAATCAAACGAATAATAAAAGAAAATTTCATTTCTTTATACGTGTTCTTCATTCTTGATATAAACTTAAATGGTAACTTGTATGTTCATTTAAGGTCTATAGGAAAGTACAAACATATTATTCATCGTTATTGAAATTGAAACTTGAAGTAACTTGTTGACTTTCTATACATGATTTTCTACATTTCAAATATTCACATTTTTTGTACTTTGTTTAAACGCTCCCTGAAATATTCACTAAATGAACATTTAATAAATTGATTAATATAATTTTTATATAATACTAATGGAAAGGAATAATTAAAATGTGCACATTCAAATATATATTCACACAATCATTTTAAACTGTCAGAATATATTGCTCGATAACTATATATTTATACAGTTTAAACATGTGTACAGCTATACAGAATTATACTAAAATTGCATAACTGCATTTTATATAATACTTTGAACGAATAAGTAATTTGAAGCTTTGTAATTTAGTATTTTATAACAAACATTATACAAATAGCAATTAAATATACGAGACAATATTCTATAATCAGTGAACTGTAATGTAAATGATTACACTGTATTGTTTGCAAAAGGTATACTTTGATTTCCTCTTCAAGCAGAAGTACGTATGAGCGTTTATTCGTCTGCATTCCACTCCAAAATATCGACAAATTTCTACTCCGAAATGGAAAATGTTATCAAAATTGTCAAAACGAAAAAAGTGAAAAATATGTGTCTTAAAAATTAGAGTATTTATGCAGTACAAATTTTTAAGTAAAAATGAAACATTTAAAAACTTTTTTACAACCATGGAAATTAAATACTGAACGAATGAATTAAAATTGTAGAAATTTTGTAATATTATTATATATTTGTTGTTATATCTCAATATCTAAAAGTCCTTTACCTATTTTAAGAATTATATTTACATTATATCACATCATATCATATCATATCATATCATATCATATCATAGCATATCATATCATATCATATCATATCATATCATATCATATCATATCATATCACATCACATCACATCATATCATATCATATCATATCATATCATATCATATCATATCATATCATATCATATCATATCATATCATTAATATCATATCATATCATATCATATCATATCATATCATATCATATCATATCATATCATATCATATCATATCATATCAT
>JAYRBW010058158.1:0-10869 GCA_036023295.1 Invenusta paracnida | reverse complement strand
CCTCTGGTTCCCCAGTTGCGGCCAGCCTGTTTCCAGGCGACACTCTTCCCCGCGCGAAGGGGGAGACGACTGCGGTCGGGGTTGGTCCAGTCGTGACAGCTGATCTCCATGCTTGTTTGGCTTTGCCTAGCTCATTGTATGTCGTTGTATTCGTAGGGAATGCTCATTTGATTTTTCTTGACAGCTGGAACGTGAGCTTTGCAAGCTGCCTTTGCCGCCTCGCCAAAGTCAGTGTATGTGTGAAGGTTTGTGCCCATAGTGTTGTTGCATACCTGTTCTTCGGTTGTGCATAGCGAAGACGAGTCGTAATACGTAGCATGGTCTGATGAACTGTTGGTGTGTACAGTTGACAGTCGATGATGGAGCTGGTGAAGCGTCTCCGTGCCAGACAGTGGTCGATGCGAGAGGTGAAGTCATTTGGTCCTGTGTGGGTGAAGAGTTGACTTGGAGGTGTTTCATTTTCTCACACAATGTTAACAAGAGGGACATGTCCCCCATGAAATCTCACAGGCACTCCCCATTGTCAGTAGTCTCGTGATGGGCCGGGAATGTAGCGAACCATCGGTCTAGTCTGGCGTTGAGATCAGAGAATATATAGATTGGGTCTCTGTTTGGAAGGTTCTCAACAGACTGCTGTCGATCTGCGAAGAAGTTGTCTTTTTCTATCGTGTCTACAGTGTTTGTAGGGTCGTAAGCACTGACGAGGTGGGTCTTTAGGCTAATGCTATAGGTACATGTCCTAATAGTAGGCGAACAAAATGAAATATTACATTACTGAATAATTTTAATTAACACATACTATATAATAGAGGTATTTGTACAGTTTAGTTCAAATCAAGTAGGTATATTGGTTATAATATACGAAGAAAAAAATGTACGTTGGGTGTTATAATAATTTAATGAAGGACGTTTCATAATCTTTTTCAACTGCAGATTAAAAAAGATTATGAAACGTCCAACGGTTAAATTAAATTACAATACCCAACAAAATGTTTGCATTACCAAATTGGGTACAGCCAAATGACCTCAACATATATTGGTTTTACTATAAAAATATAAAGAAAAAAGAAAGAAATATAATTTTTTTTAAATTAAAAGGGTATACAATTATCGATCTAAGTAAACAATTTATAAAAATACAAGTACGAAAGAAAATGTTGGTCGAGTTGTGTAACAATTAAAAAAGTAACAATTAATAAAAATATCACTTATTAAAAAGCTAAACTATAGTCGAATTTTCTTAATCACTTTTAACATAACTATGTGTATATGACAATTTTTATATTCAACAATTGCCGATAAATGTTAAACCTATAAATTTAAAATCAGAAATCTATATCCTCCATCCGTACTATAATTACTACACCTATTACTACACGGAAGTTAGAGGATTTTGTCTCACTGATTCTAGGGGATCTGGGAGCGTGCCGAGCAGACTGAATCCTTCGAATAGAAGTCTGATCTGTGGAGGATTTCCGGGCGGGAAGGGGTCGACCATGAGCAGAACGAAGTCGTCGAGGCACCACGGCGCTTGGTGTTAGGTCCGCCGGAATTGGTATCCTGAATGGAACAAAATAGTACTTACCCTATTAGAGGGTTGCGTTGTAACAATAATTATGTTAAAAAGTTGTGCTTATAGAACAAAGTTCTTGTATATTGGCAAATTATGTCAAATATGTACAAACTAGGATGCAACAATTTTTTCTGTCTTTATGCATCTAACAATATAGGCCATTGAATAGATTTATTATTATTATTTTTTAAACTAAGCAATTTCCATAGAGACAAAATGCCCGCATAAGAAGATCATACATAGATGTTGCAATTAGTTCAATTTGGCCCAAGAGTATATATTTAATTATTTACTTAAATATATTTGGGCCACGCTGTATATATATAATTAAATACTTTAAGTGCTAATTATTATCATTAAAAATTATTCTTACCAAATGATGCTTAGATTAAAACTTTAAACGTATATATAAATAATTATACACATAAAGTATGCACATATAAATATCATAAATTACGTTTGGACAGTTAATTAAAAAAGAGAGTATAGCATTTTACAAGTAACAGTTCATTGTTTAACAAGTCATGGACATTTTTAGACATATTTTACAGCATAAAATGAAAAATTATGGGTTTAACAGTTTATTAACAGTTTGCAACTATTTTGTAGAAATGAATAACTAAAATGCAAAAATATACATTTAAAGTTGAACATTTATTGAAATTAAAATTTACCTACTATTAATACAAATAATGTACTATGTCGAATTATTAATATATATATTATTAGTTTCATTAAAATGCAAAATTGTTTATAACTCCTGTATACATGAATTTAAAAAAGTTACATGTTCAGAATATACGCTCTCATGTGCTAAATATTGTGTATACATGAATAAGTTATATCAACCAAAGAAATAATTCAAACTTTAAAGTTGTTTTAAAAACGAATTTAAATACAAAATAAAGTAATCTATTAAACAAACATTTCAATGAAAATTTATATAATAAAATAGGTATAGATATTACTTGTTTGATGTGCATATAATATGAACATATGTCTTTTGAATTATATTTTTCTAATATAAAAATTAATATTAATATGAATACGCATTTATGTCATGTTTTATATTAAGTTTAATATTTTATTATTGAAATATACATTTATAATATGAAAAAATAAAAATAAAACTGAAACTCTTTCGGTTTTTAACTATGTCTAATTAATTAATTAACAAACTTCATCACTAACCATAGATAACTGTCTTTTAGAAAAGGCAAATATATATTTAAAAAATATAAAACATAAAGGTAGTTATCAAGTAGGTACCCAAAAAATACAAAACTTACAATGTATTACATCTGTATGTACAACTCAGATGTAACAACAAAAAAGTATTAATTTTATAAATAATAATAACAATAATTAATATATTTTTATATAGCGCTTCAAATTGCTGTTAATGTCAGCAGCGCTTGAAAAGAAAATATTAAAAGGAATTTTAAGGCCACAAATCGATAAATAAAGCTTACAGGACATTACAGGAATAATTGAAGAAGAATGAAACAAACATATACATATGTACGTCATATGGAACTAAAAAGTCAGATAAATTAATGAAAAAAATACCCACAGAAATAATGTTTTACCTTTTGAGAATATATCTGTTATTGTACTTTAAGTCCTTACTGAGGGTAGCGGGTTTTTTAATCTAAAATCAGCTTTTCAATTTTGAAAATGATGAATTAATACTTGTTTTTTATTTATTACGTTAATAAAACATTCGCTTGCGTATATTACATAACTATATGTGTATGGCTTTTTATAATAAAAAGGTATGTTTCAGGGATTATTTTATTTTAGACTAACAGCTAGCCAGATCGTGCGAAATTTGACGTATGAGGAAGTAAAATAGCATTAAATGCGTTGACAAACAACAAAAGTGATACATTCACGAAAAGCAAAAGTAAAGCCTATATAAAAGATTTTATAAGGAGACTAATCACCTTGGTGTTATTGCCATACTAAGGATCTTATTAAGCTCCTCAGATTGCTCCCTTATATCAAGTACTTCAGTTGTCAATTGTTCATTGTTGGCTTTAGACTCATCGTCGCTTTCTGGTTTCTCTCCAGTAGGCATCTGAGTCTCAAAGGGCCAGGCTTCAGCGACAGTTGTAACATTGTCACCCGTGTAAAAACTGTCGTCTGGCTTCCAGGAACACGGTCCAACCTTGTAGACTGAATTTAAAGATTAAACAAGGAGGGTATATCAGAATGTTATTAGTAGTTCATTGATATACTACTCTAAAGGTATATCACTAATATATTAGAATATAGGTACAATTTATTAAATAATAATTAGAAATATAATATATAATGTTTAACTTTAAAGCACTCGTGATATTAAAAGCTAATACTTTTGTTAGTTTACTAAGTCTTGTTTTAATTAGCTATGCTTATGCTGATAAACATTTACTATGATCATTTACATTATTATGTAACATAAATATTAATCGATCATAGTCTAAATATCCCAAAAATTTCAATCACTGTCAAAATGAGAAAGAGAATCATTTTAATTTAAACATCACAAAAAAGTGGAATCATTGACTATTTCATTAATTAGATGTAAGTATCCTGGAGCAGCATATTTAGTGAATAAGATTAAATATAATAGATGAAGCACAAGCTGCTGTGAAATAAGAGTATATTTTACACAAATTTTCGGAAGAGAAACTTCCCTTATCGAGTGCGATAAAATATGATTAAAAACAGTGAGACAGGCTATTAAATAGTGCATGGTGACGTTCCGAAAATTTGTGTAAAATATACCCTTATTTCACAGCAGCTTGTGCTTCATCTGTTATATTTTATCTTATTCAAGTATAGTAATTATTATATAATATTAAAAAACAAACAAATGATTCAGTAAATGATTAACACTAATTTGCTTATTTATTATCTATATGTATAATTAAAAACTAGTTGGATCTTTTCGCATATTTCTTTTTAAATTAAAATATGTTGCTATAAGTATTTTAAATATACCCTAGAGCAACTACATTATGAAATATTTGAATTTAGGTGCCGCTGAAGATCTCGCTAAACCAGAATTCGAAGGTCTCTGGGACAAACACACAACCTACAAGATCCCCAAAGACGAGCCGGTACAACACATAAAGGATGCTAATGCCAGCAAAATGGACCAAGTGAGTTAATACTTTTAGAACACTTTTTTGAAACATCTAAAAGTTGTGTTTGATTAATTGTAAGGTATTAAATTATCAGAACCATAATTTTGTATTTCGTGAAATTGGAAATCCATGTGTCAATTTTTTCTGCATGTTTATTTAAAAATTGATCCGTGTTAAATGACCTAAAATTTAAACTTAATATGGTAGTCTTTCCTGTATTTGAGATAATAAATATGACATTATAGTATATTGCAGTAGATAGGATTTCTGATTAAATCTATTAGTTGATATTAATTGTAATTAAATATCTTTAACTGCAAGCATTTTAGAACTATTTTGTTATAAGAATATAAAATTCGTATTATTTATTTATATTTACAGTATGATAAAATGTTGTATAACACTAATAGTTTTTGCGACTACATGTTTTGAATCTCTGATGCATTTTTATATCATATTATAATAGTTAAGCATATAAACCGTATTTTAAAATTTGAAACAGGTCATGAAGTCATTCTCTTAGCTATAATTTTCCCTCTTATTTTCATTTCGTACGCATTGTTAGTATTTTTAGGGATAATCCTTTACAGTCTGTCCAGTATGTGTGGTGCTTGTAAGTTTAAATTGCCTTTAGGCGTCTTATTCGCGTTTATCTACATATAAGTCAATTGTTATAATTAATGACTAATTTCAGGAGATCATGCGGAGAGTTCTTGACCGAACTCGAGAGAACATCGTCACCAAACAAGTTGCTGCTGGTCGAGAGTTCAAAGGTCAAGCCTTCTATAGCAAGCCGGATATCATTCATTTTAAGGTACTGCCTGCTCTTATAGAGATAGACTATGCAATAACAACATATCTTTTGTAGCTTGCTTCTTTTTCTAGAATTACTTTTTTTCTTTATATTACTGGTAATTGATATTCTATGTACATATTAGTGGGTCTCAAATCTTACCTGTTTTTGATAAAAGTCTGAAGTTTGACACTTATTTTTATTTAAGGGCTTTACGCAGAATGAGGCCATGATTGTCAGCGTGTTATTTTCTGAAATGTCCGTCAATTTATCTATAGTATACCTATTAGAATTTGTCAAATTATGTGTTAGCAATATTTTTACTCATAAAATTATTTAGTCAACAAACAAAATACATAATTCACGGAAAAGAATAAATTTTATTGGTTGTAATTAATTAATTTAATAATTTATACTAATACTATTTAAATGGAAAGTAGCAATATACCTACTATGGAAATTATTGAAATTTGTAAACTCTATTATGCTAATTTGACTTATTTTAAATATCCAAATACCTTTATAGTGTCAATATAATCTATATTTAACTTTATTTTGTCTATTGCAGGACTTTGTTGTCAACAAAGTTTACCAGAAGAAGATCGTAGTTACAAATGTGTCTTACACGATTAACTATTGCAAGATGATAGGTTTGACCGAGAGACTAAAAGACTTCATCGAAATTCAGTAAGTAGCAGTTAGTTTATGGGATAGTTTAACGTATTCAGAAGAAGTATAATACATTTTCAGAGATGTAATTGAATTAGTTCGACGAATAACGAGTTTTTTTTAATATAGACTCTTTTGTCAGAGATCTAAAATGTTATCGCAAATATATTTTCAAATTAAAAAATATAAATATTCCATTGAAATCGGTTTATAAATGTCCAATGTCGCCCTATTTATCTATATTTTCTATTTCCTTTTTATTTTAGTGTTATATACGTATGAAATGTAATAAATGTATTTTTTACAGATATATACGTAGGTATATTTATTATGCATGTTGAGCAATTGTGTGCTTTACTGTAATGAACTATTACTAAAATCGAAAAGATGAATACATAGATGAAGTAGACCTTAAACTTTTTAAGGAAGTATATTTGAAAAAAAAATCAATTATTATTACAAAAAACTGGACATTTTAAAGGAAAAAATTATATTTTGTAAAAAAATTGATGGGCGCTTGAGGATTGAACTCCCTTGAATTTCTCCATTCACTAGATTCAATCCACCTGGTCAATTATCAGCGGGTATGTCTTGCGAACTTCATGTCACCTTTTCACCTCGTATCAACGAAGATCTCAAGGGTGAAGTGGCCTTCCTGTCACAGACTGGACCTTTCAGCATCCCCCTCATTTGTAGCACCAAGAAGTGTGATGTAGGTTGCCTTACTTCTTACTTACTTACTCGATATTACTAAATAAATATTTACCATACTTCCCGCCTGTGTTGACAGATGTCCGTGGACAAGTCTCTAGTGGACTTTGGAACTTCAATAATTGGCGAGACACTCAAACGCCATATTGTCTTAAAGAATACTGGCGCCAAAGGAACCTGGTTCGATTTCTTCAAGCGGCCCAAACATAGCGACGAATCAGAATATGACACGTCAACAGCTGGTATTTCAGTGAGTCTAAGTTAGCTTTACTTATCTACGATTTTAAATATATTTCCCGATTTCACGCATACAATCAGTACACACTTTCAATAAGTTGAAGGTACATTTTCTTATATAATTTATGTTAATGTTTTCGATTTGTTAGAGAATAAAAGGTACTATATTTTTAGTGGTATATAAGGGTGTATAATATACACTATCTTCACCTCCTCCCCACTCCACACTTAAAAGGGGGAGGTGTAGATAGATGACATTTCCATTCTCTTACTGCTATTGTTTATATACCTGCAAGTTAGTTAAGATATCAATTGAAGTTTCTAACAGATATTAAAATATATTTTCCTTTATGACTACAACTTATGACTTCAACTAAGTCTGTTCTATCAATATGTGATGATGATATACTATTGTGTTATGTATGACGTCACAGGCGGGTGTTCCAATAGAAACAACAGCAGTGGTCGGTGAAGCTGGTGGAACTAACGCGATGGAGATGACAGAGGCGGACCAGAAAGAAGAGGGGCAGGCTACAGAAGTGAAAAATGAAGATCAGACGCTTGCGGATACTACTTTTGGTGAGTCAGAGTCGATGGATCATTAGGATTTGAAATTGGTACTACACATTATAATGTATATGTATAGTATACATTATAAAGTAGGTAATGTTGGGATAAAAATATATCATCTAAATCAGTTTATAACTATAACAATTAAATGGTTTCACGGAGTAAATACTTAAGCTGGATTGATTTAGGTATATTTTGATTTTAAAACAGATATACAAGCCACACAGCCACTGTAACAATAATGGCTGAGGACGTGGTGTCTCAGTTGGTAGAACAGCAGTTGACTGCGGTGTCGAAGGAAGCGGATTGGCTGGCAGCTGTGTCAGTCGGGTGCTTAGCAGCCTGAAAGGGCCTGTTTAGTATGATACCTGATCTTCCAGGTGACTTTGGAGGCCGTAATGATTGTCAAAACCATACACACTAGAAGATTTCCTCTTAGTGTACGCTTAAGCTACTATACATAAGTAATATAATATAGTCTCTTCAGTAGATATTATACTATGTGGAGTCGTAGTAAAACAAACACAAAAACATAATTGTCTTAATCATTATTGTGTATAGATTCATTCTATTCTTCTCAGATATTTTTTACAAAAGTAATCATAAATTAAGCATTGTATAGTTGATTATTTTCTTCCTATGCATCTGTTCGTAAAATCGGAAAAAGATAAGACAGCTCAACTTTAATCATAAATTAAGCACTTGCATAGTTGATTATTTCTTTCTATGCAATTTTTTTTAATCTGCAAAAATTAAGTCAGCTCAACTTTCTTACAATAAAGGGTCATGACCACCGAGCGCGACGCGACGGGCATGGTCCAATTGAATAACATTATTTCAACTTTTTTCGTCGCGATTGGTGGGCACATGGCCCTTCAGTTTTACAAATTGTTATACATTATTTTGTACATTTATTAAAGTGATAAACTAGTCGGTATGTTTTAGTATAGAATCGTCATAGCAGTGAAAAATTTATAACTTTAATTTATCTTTTGTCGATAAGAAAATTATTTCAAGTCAGATTGTTTTCTATTGGTTTACTTTTCCCTTCCAGTATCGATCGATCCAAGACAGACCACAGTGGACTTGTTGGACTGTCTGTGTGTTGGTGATTTAACAAGAGGTGAAATTGCGGCCTTTTCGGAGGTTCGTCTGGAGCTGGTCTGGTCACCCAACATTCCCGATGAAACAAAAACTGACTTCGTTATCAGCTTTGAGGATCCAGACTCCCCAAATGTAAGTAACCAGGTTAACATATCTCCGTGGTTGTCTTGATTAAAGAATATGAATAAAAAATTCACTGAAAAAAATGTTTGTGGTTAGACTGTAAGGCTGTATAGTCTAAAATCATGTTGGATTAAATTATAATATATTTCTATATATCCTTTTAATGATTTCAAAAATTACAAGGGGATTTTTTTAAATTATTCTAATAAAATTCTGATATTGTACTATGTGTTCATCATTTAAAGAAATTTGTCTTTTAAAGTTTATACATATATGTTCTTTAAAAAATGGAGTAATCTAAGGCAACAATTTATTTTAACATTAGCATATTTCTCGAAATCTTTAACTTATTAAACTTTAAATTGTCATTTCAACTACTTTTTATAAATTGATGGTCATATTTCTACCTGAAAAAGAGACAGAATATAAACAGGTTGATATACCGGTAGATGCTGATACGTTTAAAAAATTCTCTTCATTTTTTTCAACTTTTATATATTGATTTAGCGCATATTATACACTTTACCACTTATAACTAATCATATAATATATCGTAATTATAGCTAAATATTGTAGACGGTTTTTGTAAAAATCAACTAATATGTTAACATACGAGTATACGTTAACATACCACCAACCGATATTACAAAACGCCTAATACTAAACTAATCTCTCTTTCATTGGCAGATTGTGGTAACTGCAGTTGGCCAGGCGATCGATGTCCCAGTATGGACTGAGCGGAATACAGTTGACCTCAAGATCTGCATGTACGACCGCCTCTATCAGGACACCTTGATTGTGAACAATCGGGCCAGTACAGCGCTCAAACTCAAGTTTGAAGTCTGCGCAGAGCTCAAAAATCACATCGAACTCTTGCCGAAGACGGGCTATATACAGGTATTCCGCACTGTATGTGCATATTAGAATGAAATTTAACGTATAGCATAACATAATTAACGATTTGTCACACTCATGATTAATACTATTACATTTACAAAAGGAAATATTCACAGATTATCTCACAGCTTTTAATTATTGCACTATAAACAGAAAATATAGATTAGTTCATTGAACTCTAGACTTTATAGCCCAGTACGTATAGTATATACACAAGAACATATATATATATATATATATACCATCTAAACCTATGGTAATAGGTCGTTAGCTACTTATCTAAGCAAACTATGTAGTAGTTGAAATGGGGTGTTTTTCAAACAGCTGCAGAGATAAATAAAAATCGATTTAAACATTGAGATGTAATATTCACCATCCATCTATCTGGTGTGCAAATTTCATGAAAATCGGTTCAGTAGTTTAGAAGATATAGCACTTCAAAATGTAGCATTTTGGAACAATTCTTTTTTTCTTTCTTTCTTTCTCAGATTTTCAAGTAATAACAAAATTTGTATCTTTAATTTTATCCCATTTATGTGTAACTTCGTTTGCTAATACACAGAAACGATAGATTTAAAAATATATTAAAACTGTTCCGATCTGATATTATGTATTTATCTTAAAAAATTAGTTTTTAAACTAATAAATTGATAATTATCAAATACCTTGAGAATTACATGTTCAGCGCAGTTAGTTAGTAAATCTGTCAGATATCTTGTTGGCTAATAAAATGGCTTTTTATTTTATTGTTCTCAATGCAAGTTAACTGTTGATCACCTTCACAGTCTCCTTGTCAATTTAGAAGAAACTTTTACACACTATAAAACTGTATATTATAAGAGAATTTCAATATCTATTCGCGCTGTGCTGAACATTCTTAATTACAGTGATGGATTCAGGAAGGGGGACTAGTCACCCTTCTTGCCACAAATAGCTATTTTGTTTAAGTTTTTTTCTTAAATCGGTGCAAAATGCAATAACATATGTTGCTTTATTAGGGGGGGGGGGGGGTTGACAACATTTTATTTTTGTTAGTATAAATGATATTGATTGTTTAA
>JAYRBW010058147.1:0-10870 GCA_036023295.1 Invenusta paracnida | reverse complement strand
ATATCCGAGTTTAGACGGGCCGGCGTTATTTTTTAGTATCTGCGTTTTTTTTGTGCCAATGGCTTGCATCAGCACTGCATACGCATTAATATTGTTTTCGTTATAGTTAAGAATTTTTCAGCAAAAGTAATTAAACATACCTCTAATACTATGATATAATAATATCAGGGTGGATAAACAATAAAAAATAAGTTTACTTACTCAGCAAGAACGAAACCCCAATGTTTTCCCATTTTTACAAGTGTATTCGGCAGTAGTTGTTGTCCTCTTTTGATAGTTTTGACATGTCGAACCAATACCCAAGTTTCCGAGCCACTATGCCATCTGACTTTTACCATGTCTTCACATTTCTTTTTATCAATATTTCTTTTTGGCATGTTTATTTACATACAGGATAACAAATCACAAAGAGTATCTCCAAAATAAACGAGACATAACAAGATGGCTACACACAATGGCTACACACATGCGCCAAATTATTATGCCAAATGGCAAGTAAGTAGAAATCACCGCAGTCGAGACATAACGTCTATTTTTAAATTTAACTCGAATCTCTATATATGGCTATATATGCCCATCTCTATGGTTATGAGCTATTGATTAATTTCTGTCTATGCCAACAAATTGATGACGCTGTATAACAGCGTAGGCTGTGAGCTATTTTAAATTTAGTTATGCGAATAATTTAGCTACACAGAATAAGAAACTTTCGGATAATTTAATTCAAATAGTGTATATACATAATTTAGCTAAACTGGCAGTATGGAGGAAATAAATAATATTAATTCAATGATTTAAGAAGGACGTATCTATTAAGAACATTAGAAGAGAATACAATATAGCTATAAAAATTATACAGATGAAAGATCACTTTAAATAGAGTTATATAGTGTAAAAAAAATTATACGTCAGTATGCATGGTGAAAAGTCAGTATGGGAAAATGACGACGATTATTATTGATTATGCTTTGGTGTATTTTTATATTTGCTATTTATCCAGTCTATACACTACGTGCCAAAAAAATTAAAATTCACGCATTTTAGACGATTTACTACAAGATGAGGCTGTTAGACTTTAATTTATTATAAATACATGACCCAGTGTGGCCTAGATGTAACCGAACCCAAATATAATCTATAACATTTGAGTAATTGACGATTTAGTACTGTAATTACAGAATTAAGGGTACCTATCGATTAATACATCTATGAAATCGATTATAATTAATCTATGTGCGCTGTAAAATAAATTTATGTGTAGAAATCGAATTTTATGTATTGGTTAGAGTACTTTGTTGGAATACTTTAAGAGGATAGAGCACTCGGACCGAATCTTAAAGTATGAGAATAAAGTACTCTATCTGGTTATAAAGCATGTTTCCAATTTGAAAGTAGTACTCTAAGAGAAAATAGAGTATCGGTAGGGAAAATAGAGTTCAGTTTTAAAAATCCAAAAGATATCGATTATGCGTCGTAGATTCATATTTTCTCAGATTAATAATATTTCTCGGATAGAACAATCTTGAAAATATATGTGATTCCTAGAATGAAAATATGGAAGTTGCACCTGCCTTTCTGAGCAACTTATCTTTTTGTCCAAATGGGATATATAGAATTCTTAGCGAAATCGAAGCATATGCTGAGCGGTCAATGCTACAACTGTTAAACAACGATGACGACATAGATGATTTTGATGTCGATGTCGAACAATCATCTTCAGACGTTTCTAATACAGTTTCATTATGTGATTCTCAAATCGCACCTTTAACTTCAAGTAGACCTTCTCAATCAAAATTCGTGGCCCCTGTGTTTGACTCGATAATAAAAGATCTAAATCAATCTGTTGTTCCCAAAAAAACGATACGGAGGGACAATTGGACCCATAATGCTGTGAAATAATGGAAATTGCATCGAACTACTCAACCCGACGAGTTCCATAAGGAAGCCCTTCAAAAAGAGTTGCAATTATGGTCAGATTGTGAGCTAAACTATTGGATTCCCAAATTTATTTATGAAGTTCGTAAGAAAAATGGCTTGCGTTATCCAGCATTTTCTTTGGTGTCCATTGTATCCGGGCTTCAACATAAAATATCTTTACTATACACATTCTAACTTATATTAGTGTGAGCACTAGTCACAGTATTCAGCACTATTAGATACTCAATATACTATATATACCCAAACGCGCGGTCAGAATCACAACAATATGTCGATGGTACGGCGACAATTTCATTCACTATTGCGTTAATACTTAAACGGAAGCCATTAGCAACATTTTGCTGACTGTTTCCAGTAGCCAATATTCTTAAGGTTACAGATCAAAGCCTTTCTTTAATGTCGACTGGAGATACATGTGTATTTTCTTTTTTTATAAGGGCCAAATTTGCTTCGTTAGTTCAATGAACCGATAGCGATTCATGCGGAAGTACTTAAAATGTATCCCTTCATCGAGCAATCGTATTTTCTATATCAATGCGAATTTAACAAAGCCTTTTTTCTGATTACCTTTTCTTATGTAGTATTTTCTTTGACACCTTTTTCAGTACGCAAATAAAGGAAAAATAGATCAAAATTAGAATCATTCATATTCTCTTGCGTTCTATACAATGCAACAATTGAATCTGATATAAACGTCTTTACGTCAAAGTTTGTGTAGGAAAATATAGATTTTGTTGCAAATCTAGGCAATGCTCGTATGACATGCCGACGGAGTTGGATGTTGTAAATAACGTACGAGATTTTCATACGTCATTTACAACTCCGTCAGTCATACAACAAAAAGTATAAACTAGCCTTTAATCATCACAACTGCGTTTACTGGTTCGATATATTGCAACACCATGAGCTTAATTTACCCGGTGTGTCTGTTTGTGGTGGTATTGACAGCTCAAGGTTAATTGGTTTTTTTATTTGATGGAAAAGTCACAGCTGAATCATATTTTAAAATGCTTAAGAAAGAATTGTTTTCTAGTCTCTAATCGGCATTATTATGAGGATTTGTACTTTCGCAGTACAGCGCACCCGTTCATTATTATGGTCTAATTGTTCGAGCTTGGTTAGATGAAAATTTCTCGGGCAGATGGTTTGGTTGCCGTGGAGCCGTTGACTAGCCTGCCCTGTCCCCAAACTTCTTCCTCTGGGTTGCACTAAACCATAATTAGTGTACAGCACTAAACTAACGGCTATCAATAAACTTAAACTAAACATTACAAATGCAAGAAATTTGCCGGAGTGGTGCAAAAAAGTAATCAATTTAACTACCAAGCGGTGCCGTAATTGTATCGCTAATAATGCTTCCCAATTGGAACATTTGTTTTGAGTTTGTGTAATAAACTGCTTGATTTAAATACATAGATTTATATAGATTTAAATTAGGGTTCGATTACATCTGGGTCACTACATCTGGGCCTGTACAATCGAGTGGAAGAAGTATACTCATAAAAAATTAGAAGAAACTCGTATTTTACTAGCTTGTTAATCTTTAATTATCTTATTAAAGTGTAATTTAAAATGTTTAATGGTACTATATCAGGCAATTACCCTTGTACTTGATAAATGCAGTACTGTACATGATTCAAAATAAGTAATAAAGTCACTTAAATGTTAAATGATAAATAAGGAAATTGTGCATGATTATGACTCCAGCGTGAGTCGAAAGCTCGCAATTAATAAATTTTCTATTCCTATCTATTGTGGTTTCCTTATTTATCAGTACTGTACATATATATTTACATTACATTGCGTGAACTTGTTAAGAAAGCTTCAGGCGTGGCCTAGCTACTGGATTAATGCCGCCAATCTTGACAGTTAGAACTATTTCTAATGCGTTCATATTCTCCAAGCATCCATCTTTAAATGGATCAGGGAGTTCAGAAATGGCAATTGGGTTATAACTTATATGAAATGCATATTTGATTGCATGATCAAATAGATAACAAAATATCTCAGTGTTAAGCAATATTTATTCAAACTGGGAAGTGTCATAAGTAAGAAAAACTCAAAATAGAATACAGTAAGGGGGAGTATCAAGTCCAAAGCTTTTCCATTCTTTATATATAATATGTTCAGTGAACTAAGTAACGGCATAGAAAGCAGTATGTTTTCAGATGACCTACTTATCTTCACGCAGAAAGACATGCTGGAACTCTATAGGAAGAAAATACAACCAGCAATAAACAAGCTAGAAGAATTGCCCAAAAAAATAAGGATGGAGATAAATGAAAACAAAATGTGTGTGATTTTTAGCAATTGGAATAGAGAGAAAAAAATAGAGCGGAGAAATAAAGGTCAATCTAATATAATCAATCAACAAAGACTCAGATGTAATTGCCTAAACAGATAGATTTTTTCAGGAGGGAGTGGCTGTCTCATAGAATGGTAAGATGGGACAGTAGAAAAGATTCAAAAACTTGCAGGTAAAATAAGTAGTAAATAATTCACGGAAGATTCAGAAGTAAAACATTTCAATAAAGTCTACATCATTCAAAACAACCAAGGGATCATTAAAAGACTCAACAATAGGACATTGTAGAAGACAATGTCTTCAAAAAGCTTTATCAAGCTGAAAAGTAAAGGAAAAAATATGACCTTTCAGTGGGTCTTAGGAAATGAGGAACAACAATGTAATACTAAGTCAAAATAGGTTAACGTTACGTTCCGTTTCCCATCGGGCGACACAGCGTCTATTATTTTGTATAAATTATTTCATTCCCATTGATTATCGTAAATACATTTCATTTTGAATTTAACATTTGCTGATCGCCTTCTCTATAATTCTTGAACATTTTTTAAATTATAAAATACCCACAGTATAGAACTTCTTTTAGGATATTGCTGACAGATATGAGCTTCACTTTTGTTTTATCTCCTTTTGTTTTTTCTTATTTTCAGTTTTGAAGGGTAAATCCCTGACACTTCCGGTCTAATCGGCCTGATATTGGTTGTTTGTTGACCAATTTGTCTTCTGTTATCATCTAGTAGATGGGCAGGCAGAGAGATCACAGAAAGCATCTATTTAATAAGCCAATCTAAAATCTACTGCTCCCTCACTCCACCCTCCCGTACGTCCAATATGTGTCCTCTTCAATAAAGTATAAAATAAACTTAAACATTTTCTTTTTACAATTTATGCTTCACTCTAATTGTACAAATAGAAATCCAACTGTCTGTATTACATTTCATTCATTATTTACAAATCAATGCACAGGTCTTTGCATAAATAATATTGCCTCCTGACAAATAATCTGTTCGTGTTAATTAAAAGCTACATTTGCGACACACAAATCAGTAAATCAGATTGACAAATATTTAATTCAGATGCCACGACAGGTTTCTCCTCTTTTCAACTGATTCATTCGCTTTCTTCTTTGCATTCTTTTATTAATACACAAAATGGTGTATACATAATATTAATAATACTTATATGCAATATTCTTTGTCATGTTATGCCTATAGTCTACATTTTGTATTATCTCAAGACAGCCATTAAACCTGTTATGTATTTATATATGCACAAAGTAATAATTGTACCTAACTAGCATTGTAATTTTTCTCTGCCAGAAAAGGCTTGCAAATGACACGTTAACTAAACTATGTGATTCACAGTGTAAAACTTTCATGCTTTACTTTTTGAGTAAATTGAATAAATGGTCTTCTATAATCCCCTCTCTGTTCAGTGTTCAGATTTAAACCACTCGATTTTAAGTGTCTTATATGATATTGTGACGTAAAGATATTGTATCTGGAACATAGACTAAAAAAAGAAGAAAAAACATTTCCCTGCTTAATGTATTTCCCGGATTATTTATTTATGATTCACCAGTATTATTTATATCGAACAGTATTTCTCTATGAGTTTTCTCTTTTTGCATGACCAGATTTTTGCTTTTTTATAGTACAATTAGCATATATTATCTGTGCTATAATAATAAGAAGAAGAATACGCTTTAATGTTACTTTTGTAATAAATCGTGAGTATACACGTATATTCACAATATGCATTACTATTTGAGTACCTACAGATTGTAATTCATGGTTTCTACTATAAATTGTGGTCTTTAGTATTTCCCAATATCAACTACCATGTGCACCGCTTCTGAGCATTGTATGCGCCAGCATTAGCTTCGTTCAATTGTGTAATGTCGGATCGATAAATATGGGATAAATCTCGCCCTAGTTGGTGTCTAGTTGGGTCTATTGTATGACCATGTGTAGCTACGTATATGTGTGTTCACATTTTAATACATTTATAGATATATTTAATGCAATATTGTTCTTACCCCCTCTCTCATACAATTGTATGTTTACTTTCTGTTTACGTCTATTTGTGTGTATGTATGTACATGTTTTTACTTTACTTGCTTGCAATTACTCCACTTTTCTTTCTTATACTATGTGTAAGTTGTTTCTATTTCACCACCCATACCAATGTTTTGGTCATTCATTCTCTACTGCGATCATTCTATGCTCGTATGTTTGACAAAAAATTAAGTGCCTTACTTAATTTAGAAGACTCCCATCAGTCTATAATATGCATACATACATAATAAATTTGTTGTTCAATCTGGAAAGCATCATTCTGCTACCAGCCTGCGAATCAGTTTTACGTGTGTTATTGGGAAATTTAAGTTGTATAATCTGAATAAAATTGTTTTATAAAGCTATTCAATCGTTATTATAATCTCAAAATTTCAAGTGCAATATGGTTTCGAACATATATGTATTTAGAGGGTTTAAATTTTCATAAGTTAACAATATCAAACCGCGTAGTCCACCAATCGTTTGGAATTAATATTTACGTGTTTTCTTATATAGATAATTTTTAAACAGATTGATGCTACTCGTTAACAAATCTGTAGATTTAGGTAAACTGGTAAATTCAGTTTAAAATGCTATTTTGTAAATTTTAATAATTAATTAAATACTAAATGACATTCATGAAGATGTTTAATTATACGTACATATTTAAAGTAATAATACCTAAATATTATAGCTCTATGCATGTATGTATGTATATTTATGTACATATTAAAAAACACTAAAGATATTTTATATGTTTATTTTATCTAATTAGATGTCACGATTATTCAGTATGAGTACTTAATGAGAGCTATATATTTGTTTGCATAAATAATATATATATAACATTATTAAAATGAGCATTATTCTAAGCGCTACAGGGATGGACGCAGGCATTTTTCGAGGGGTGGGGCACAAGATCAGAAGGGCGTAGCTATCTACTTCGAGAGGAGGCGTAAGGAAATCCAGATTAACCATTAAGCTAATAAAGATATAGCCCAACCCTCCCCCCCCATTTTTGTAACGTTTTTAAATTATTTCGTTCGCGTAAGGAACGTACTTTTTCTAAGAGGGGACTTAAGTTTATGCACCTGTAATTCCTTAAGGGTGGAGTGGGGGCACGTGCCCGTCGGTCCTCACCCTGCGTCCGCCCCTGTGCTCTAATAGTTTTGGTACAAAATATACATGCAGAACAAAATCATAACGGATTTACCATACAACTACAATAAATAATACTGTAAATTATATAAACATGGACTAAAATAAACATTCGTGATAATTTTATAGAATATAAACGAAGCGTTTAAATGAAAGTAAATGATGTGATATTACTAACTAACAATTATGTTGACGAAGTATTTTGAGTATATTTAATTCTCAATTCACATTATCTAATTATCATTATTACCAATCTATTGTAGATATTATACTGTATAAATAATTAATTAAATGTCAAGTAATTTTTTTTTCATTTTGGTTATCAAATGTTATCTGCAAAATAATGCGCTTTTATTTATACGAACTTATGGAACACCAAATTTTATTTTTAAATACTTACTTAATTTAGCCAAACGACACAATTAAACAATTTCTTTATTTGGACTAAAAGTTTGAATGTTTTCTTGAATATAAATAAAAAATTCAAATTATTTTTCTGAAATAAAAAATAATATTTACATAGTTTATAAGATCTTACAAGGTATATACATACCTATCTGATATATTTATGACACATACTATTGCTGCTTTTTGTTATGTTGTAATAGTATGGCCATTAGAATATAGATCCCTTTCAAAGAATATGAAAATATATTAGTTGGAAAATCGTGCCCCTACCACCAGGTGTAATTGTATACGTAAAAGATTATGTCTTTGTAATTACTTGTGTTTAATTTTATATATCATGTAAAATATATCCTATGGGTCCATTGCATAAAGCGGTATTAGCTTACTACCGGTAGTAACTCGAGAAAAAAAAGATTTAGTCCACACATAGTATAAATCTATTGATTTTCCTAGAGTTACTACCGGTAGTAAGCTAATACCGCTTTATGCAATCGACCATTATGTGTTTATAATTAGTAAACAGCGCTAAATTTAACAAATTTATATGTAATCTGGCAAGTCAATAGAAGAGAGATTCTTATAATGGAAACAACTTTATTTGTTAGCGTAAAGTTCTTGTGAGTCAAACTGTACAAAACCATGGGTATTTATTATAACAAACACTGTCAGACCGGTGACCTTGGTATAATCGCTATCAGACCGACTTGACAGCGTTAAGCGCTATAAAAGCGGCTTTTTCTCCGCTAGAAAAAAGTCTCGCGCGCTTGGCACAAATCCTCGTCATGTAAATAAACTGTCTCGTTATTTATTCTTATTATTCTATTATGATATTTATCTTATTCCCAACCATAAAGTCAATGAGAATCCAAATTAAAAGGTCGTGAGTTCTAGAAAAAATGTATTATATACCAGACTCAAATTAACAATACGCAAAAGTCAAGTTACAATCGCTGTCTATTTTACGCTTCGAGACCGAGTGTCTAGTAGGTATTTTATAATCGACTTGGGCACTGTGGACAGTCACACAGTAGTAGGAAATGTAGGTTAGTATACAAACAGAGGATAAGATGTGTAGAACAAGTTTGAGGAATGATGTAACATCGCCCGATTTCTACAGTGTTTGCACCAACAGCCAATTTTGGCACTTTGTAAAGGTGGTTAGTTCACTTATGAATTATGTAATACTTAGCTTGGGTTTTGGAATCGGTAACAAGTTCAGGTATAAAAATAGGTTCTCTACGAGTATGCATGCAAAAAGCACTAACAAGTATATATGTAAACTATGATCTACTTTATAAAGAAGGATAGTTTAGTCAGAGTATCTTTTGAGCACTAAGCTTATTAAAACAAGAGGCGGATAGCGGCCTATTCGAACTCGGTTCTTACAAAGCTTTCCCTTTTCTAGGCGACTGTCCCCAGTTGCACAAAGATCGAATTATATTCTTCATTCGTAGTATAGACACAGAGAATCCTTGATCGGACATCATGGCCCCGTTCCGATGCACCGAGCGCCGTTGCGGTCGTCCTGGAAGTCCCAACGCTTCCACGGGAGCGCATCACTGGTCCTATCGCGATACCTGGGATCGTCACCGGTGATTTCCCTGAGCTCCTCTCTTCTCCGGCTATATATCTCCTCGCGGCTCCTGTCTTCACCATCCGGGTCCCGGTTTAAGTCGCTTGCATATCCTTAGCCTGTGAGTCAGCTTTTCCGATTTTTCTTGCTTGCCTGTTCTGGGTTCCTTCTCTTCCACGCAAAGTAGCTTAATATATCTATTTAATTTCTTCTGCATTTGGTGCCCGTGTGGCCACCATTCTGGCTAATGTAACTAATAGTTAATGTTTATAAAATGTATTACCTATACTTGAACCGCATAGGCATAATGCATATATTTACTCCCCTCCTCGCATTTCGAAGCTTATTCTCTATAGCCTAAGTTATCTGAATTAACGATCAATATACTTTGCTATTTTAATCCGGCGCGACTTCACTTTCCATACTCAAGGCATGACTTTCTCCCTTCACCTCCTTATAATGAGAGCAGATTAATTTCGTAGTAAAGTGCCCGCGGCAATAACTTATCGCAATTCTAAATATTGATTTCTGGTATCATTTAACTTATTGCAATCGCTTGATCAAACTAATAATTTTCTGTTAACTTTGGAATTGCTATGCTCTGTAATTAATTTTTTGGATTCTAATAATATAATTTACGTTTCCGTAGCTCAAATAATGAAGATTTTGTCCCATAAATTAACTAACGATTGACATTTCCAAGTCGAATTTTTTGGCAAATTCATCTATCGATTTGCGGTATAGTTTACTGGTTGTTAACTATTAACAAACTAACGCTTTTTTGATACTTTTTAAAACTGCTATTAATTTTAATTAAATGTGGGGATTCCAAAACTATAATTTGCATTTTTATAGCTCAAATAACAGATTTTTCATCGCATAAATTGACGAGAACGTATCATATACCTAAATTTTACTTATACCACCTAGGTACCTTTTCTTTGTACAATATTATCTATCTTAATTGACTTCTAAGAAACATTATTGACTTTTCCTACTCAAAAATTGTTATTACATATCTACGTTCTTTTTCGGTTATCTTTGTCTGTATTTTAGTTATTTATTTATGCCTGGTACAAATAAATTACATTTGAACAGTTTGACTAAACTAAATTTGATAAAATACATTACAGTTACTTTACTTTCTAAAGAAATATATATATATATATTGAATTTCCGTTTGATACTGCTTTTGTAAGACATAAAATCCATTTAACTTTTACGGGTTACTGAGACATAATCGTGATATGACTCACTAATTATTTTCTATCAATCGCACTACTTATAATATTATTACATTTTAAGGATGACGGATGGCTAATTGTTTTACTAGATAACTGCTTTTTGTAAGACTTAGAATCTATTTAACTTTTCGTGTAACTGAGACATTATCGTGATATGACTCACTAATTATTGACTAATTGTTTTATTTGA
>JAYRBW010058136.1:0-10871 GCA_036023295.1 Invenusta paracnida | reverse complement strand
ATTTTTATGTCCTTGAATTTGAAAAATGAAATTCAAGGATATTCAAGGATTTTCAAGGACCGCGGGAACCCTGTTATTTGAGTTAGGGACCCACAAGTTAGAAGCAAGACAAGTACCGCTATGAATAGGCTTAATAAACAGTTTAAACTTAGCACTGCCATCAACAATGTGAACTAGAGAATCCAGGAGGGATCCGATTGTTGAGTGGGTTTTCTAGAGTGAACTTGATTCGGGGATGGATAGAATTCGCTTAATGCAGAATATTGCTACTATCAGTAGTGCCAATGAAGAATATATCGTCGATATAGCATTTCCAGAACACAATTGATGGTTGGTTCACGATAATCTGTCTCTTGATATAGTTCATGAATATAATTGCTAGGGGTGGAGCAGCGCAATTGCCCATAGCAACCCCACTCACTTGCTTCATCACCTTACCATTGAATAAATATCTGTCTTCAAGTAGGAAAATTTGTAGTAAGGTCACAAAGTTCTGTTTATTTAGGTTACTAGATGGTGAATTGTTTTTATGAGCATCAAAAAAGTCACTCACCACTGATATCAGACCAGGATGGTTTCCCTCGTTGTTCAGCAGTATGCTTCCATATAAGTTCTCCACATCAAGTGAACAAAAACAACTGTCTGTTGGGATAACACATTCTCTAAACAACATAATAAAATCAGATGTAGGAGCAAGGTGTGCACTCACATGTTGTTTAACCATCGGATTGAGGATCTTGGTAGTCCATTGTGCAAGTGGTCTCACTGCGGATGAACATGTAGATATTATGGGCCTACCTTTTAAGGTTCCACTTTTATGGTCTTTCGGGAGGGAGTAAGGTGCATTAGGCAGCGGGTCAGAAGTTCTACACATCTCTAGTTGTCTGTAAAGAAGAGGATCAGTGTCTTTGTAAAGAGTTGCTATCTTGTGAATGGCTAAGTTAATATGGATCTGTCTTGTGACTGAAAAGGTTGGTCTTGTGATCTCATCACTAGGATTAAGCAACCTCCAGGTCATATCTGTGTAATCAATGTTGTCCATAGCTATCAGTCATTTAGTTATTTCCGAAGGGATGATCACTGCTTTATTCCTGATGTTTTAAGTGACTTTTTAATATGTTATATTAATTAGCTTATTAAAAACAATTCATTATGTGTTTATATGAGTATCATTACTTCTGTAAAAATCTACAATTGCCCAAAAAATTTTCTTATTTTTTTATATCAATTTTAAGAACACACATTTGTAAATGTAAAATAAGGTATAATTAAAGTATTAATTTTTATAAAAAATGTATATTTCCTTAATAATATGAATGACACTGAATTCACTGAATATTTCTGGATTGTAAATATAAATTTCAGTAAAATTGCTAGAATATGGAAATGTAGACATTTGTGACAAAATAAGAATCTAAAAATATGTTACCATAACATTTTCCACTTTAACTTGAAATGGTTACATGTTGGTTTAAACTCATATTATGGCTTTCTTCCTAATGAATATTTTTGTTGTCACACTCACACTACTATTTTGTCTCACATTGTCAGTTAAGAATGTTGTAAGTTGTTATTATTGATAAAAAAATCTGGCTATTCTTTTGAAAAAAAAAATTTTATATGGAAAGTATACTTTCCAATAAAACATCAATATCAACCAAAGCTGATGAAAATAAAGATAAATATAAAAGCATAAGTATAAGAATGATAAAAAATACTTTTCATTGAAATTAATACCCTTCAAAAAAGACATCCAGATACTCTTATAACAGTTTAAGTGCATTTTATTCCTTAGCATGTGGTGAGTATGTTGATATAAAAATGAGCTTGTCAATGCATACTAGCCAAATTTAATGTGCAGTCAAAAAGCCATTCACTTTATCAAATTGTTGGGATACACTTTGACCAACCTTAAGAAAATTCCTCATGCTAATAAATGGAACAACTCTGGAACAAATAGATCAACTCTAAGAATCAATGTATATCCTTGGAAATTCATATAAAAATTCTTTATTAACACAAAGCCTTTTGCTCCTGACAAAAAACCTAGTTATATATAATTCCATTTATGGATGATAAGAAAATTTGAAAGGTTGGCTTACATGTGTCCCAAGAACATATAAAAGTGTTTCCACAAACTAAGATCATTATTGATGCTAAAACTATGAAAATCTGGTCTAAGAGTGTCAAGGACATAACATGTGAGTATTTTATTTGTATTTTTATTTATTGAAAGTACAAACCAACAAGTATTAATACTCATGATCAAGGGGTGTACAAATAGATATAATTTCGGGTATATGAAATAAGTAATACAGTCAGTGATATTGTTAATACATTGTCATTTTGTATGTCATACAACATATGGAGTCCACTAACCAAACAATTGTTCTTCACTTTCCAATCTGGCCAAAGGATTTATTGGATGTCCTTTTGATGTTGAATGAGTGATTGGTCCAAGTAGTCGAGGCACAGGTATGGCTGCAGCTAAACTAGTGGGTTCCCTGTTCTTTGAGATCTTCTTGGCCAGTGTAGTTTGGCATGATGCTGCAGTTGTTGTGTCCCAATATTCGTCTATTTATTTCAGCCAATCCATTAAAGACACAGTGGGGGTTAAACTGGGCACACCCAAAAAAGTTCTGTTGGAAAAGTTATGTGTGCTTTTCAGTCATTGAAGGGAAAGAGTGGATCCATCTGCTCACACTTCATCACAGTAATCCACAAAGGGTACACTAGAGCTGTTACCAAAGAATAGTGCTTGTGTTTGCCTAGATATTGGGAATGCTGACAGATTTGGCAGATCCAAGCTCTGGAGCATCAGATGACTGTGGAGATATGATGATCCTATTTCAGGTTGTGTGAAATATGGACTCCTAACAGGTATACAACATTTGTCAGTTATTGTTTCAGAGAAAAGTTTCAATTTGAGAGAAGGCAAATACTTTTGATGAGTTGCAGTTGTGATTAACATAGCCTGTGTCTTACTGGTGTTGACTGCAAGGCTGTTCTTTATAGCATAGCCATTAAAGTTTAAAAGCACAAAGTTGGTTGTTTCTGTAGGATCTTCTATGGTTTTTGCAGAGCATATAATTGTTGTGTCATCAACATATATAGCCAAAATTTTCCAAGTGACAATTTTGCAGTGATATCAGCTGTGTAACTGTGAATAGGAGTGGGCCAAGTATTGAGCCCTGGGGTACTCCATGGAGAACAGCCCTCTCAGAGCTCTTGTTGCCAATCTGGGATATCAGCTTTCTACCCTGAAGATAGATGTTAAACCAGTCAAATTCAATGGTGTTTAGTAATATGCCTACTAGACTGGAGAGTTTGGACAATAATGTTGTATGGTTGACAGCATCAAAGACCTTTGACAGATTTAATGCCACTAGAAACACAAGGTTTCCACTGCAGACATCTTTCAAGACATAGTCTAGTAGTGATGGGATACAAGTATTGGTTGAGTGGTGTGGCCAAAAGCAGTGTTGTTCATGCAGTAGCACTATAGCGTCTGAGGTGTATTTTAATTTGGAGAGCTACACGTTTCTTAAGAACCTTTGAGATGACTGGGAGTAAGGCTATTGGTCAGTGGTTGATTGGAAGAGATTTTGTCCCTTTATACTTGTAGATAGCTGAGAGAGTTTTCACTTTCTATTCAGAAGAAAATGTTCTGATGCAGAAGCTAGTATTGAATAGAGCCGCAACAAAAGGAGCCAGTAATTTAGATCCAGCTTTCAGGGCGCCCAAGGGTAATCCAAAAGGGCATGTGCTTTTGTCTGGTTTGAGATCATTGAGGCGCTTTTCAATTTTATTGGCTCTGATTTCGGAAAAACAAAAAATCAGGCATTTTAGTGGCAATGATATGATGATGCAAGTTGATCCTATCTGAATTGTTAATAATTTATAAATTTTCTTGTAATAAGTGCAGCAGTACATACATCAGTAACACTCATATATGTTATCAAAGAGATAGCAAACACTAAACCAAGTATCTATTCAATGACTTGATTAGCAATTTAGAAAAATGAAAGCCATTGTCTTATTAAGCCTAGATGTTATTTCTTGTCATTGAAATAAGTTAGCATTAATTCATTTTCTGTGATTTTTCAAGCCTGTCATAATTAATTATAATTTATTGTTAGATATCAGTGAAGTTTTTATCATTAAACAATTAATTAAAACTGTTCACCTGCTCTTAAAAAGTCACTGTACATTGTAACCCTGCACCATGTTAAGTTTTGTTAAATTTCTGTATTAACCATTTATTACATAACTCTCATCATTCTCTTACAGTCTCTATTGATTATATTTTTCAACTCAACTCCTTTTTAATATCTGCTACTGTTTCATTAGAACATGTGATTTGGAAAATAATCTTTTGGCAAAAATACAATTTTTTTTACACTTTATTCAGACCACCATCTTGTTATCAAAACATTAGTTGCATGATTTTATTTATAATACATTTTATTCAATTACCTATATTAAATTTATCAGTTTATTTGTGTGAATGTAGGGATGCAATCTACAAAAAATATCCGCTTGCTCTCTAGGCAAGTGAATCCTTATTCTTACTCACAACTAGGAGTGCAGTTTAACTAGCATGCAGTAAGGGAGATAGAAATAAAAATAATTGATGATGTCTACACAAATGGAAGATTAACTACTACATGCAGTAAACCATAATAATTCTTCCTTAGTGTCAGGGTGTCTTATATTTATGCAGTGAGTGGATATAACTAAATTTTAAGTAATTGAAAAACACATTTTTTGATACACACTGCCCAAATGTAAGAAATAATCACAGGGCAACTAAATAATCACTGAACAAAAATTTCGAACAAAGTAGATCAATATATTTAAAACGGCACACACAAAACATCAGATAATACTGTATACAGGGTATCAGTGTTGGTGCGGCTCAATATTACTAAAAAACGCAGGTAGATTAAAATAATGCAGATAACAATTTAATACAAAAAGAGTAGATATAGAACATTTGTAGAGACATAACTGAATTATAGTACAATGTAGGTATCAATAGACATATTCATAGATATTCATACATAATTATTTGGGGAAAATGTGAATAGTAATTACATGATTGCAACTTCACAACCAGAAAAACTTCAGATGCCATAATTGCGAGCATACCAAGTCCAGATTTTTCACTTATACATATGTCCGGAATTTGACCTTTTAAGCAAACAAATTCTGTTTTCTGCCATTTTAAATACATGTTCAGAAGTGTCTCTAAATCACTGCCAACTTTCAAAGGTGTATACAATTTTATAGCCTTTTTCGAAGAATTAAAAATAAAAGGGATATTGATCCAAAATTTGGACATTCCGGACGTCCCAAAAAATATCTGGACCATTGGCAACCATGTAATTATTTTAAATTTGATCAGCATGTCATTACAACAACATTTAATTACCATTCATTAAAGAAAAGTATGTAGTGGAAATAAAACATGTATGTTCACATAAAATAGTTCACATAAATGTTCACATAAAAAAATCACTCCAGTTCATTTCATTTTCGGGACTTTGGCAATTCTATAGAGGAAACAATCTATCTTTTCATTTCTTATGTACAGCATAATTCGTTTTCAATGCAAAAATCTGATAACTTCTTTAAATTTTACATTATAAAAACTATACTTTTAAAAATATTTGACTCATACAACTTAAATAATTTACAACTTGGTAGTCGAACACAGGAATTATAATAGATAATATTACATTAAATGACAGTCCAAATATAAGAAAACGAAACAATAGTAATTATTTCAGTAACTAAAGTAACTATAAAACTGTCAGTTTAAAATGTTTCACCAGCCTATGTTTTTACAGATTTCTGAATTTTTTAAGAAGACTAGAAATAACACAGGAAAAGAACAATTTTCTAAAAAAACGCATAACGCAGGCAAAAGTCAAAATAACACTTTGGTACTGAGATGCTGTTCAGCCTTATTGGCTTCCAACAGATGCTTTTTGTACTTGCGCTTCAGCCTGAATTCTATGAGTCTCTGCAGCACTTTTTTTAGCAAATAACAATAGTCATGTAGCCATCAGTTTTGTCAAAGTAGCATAGTAGTAACATAGTAGCATTCCCTTAGATTGTGCAAAAATCTTTTACTGATATAAGGTGCAATTGCAAAGTTTAAAAGATATTGCTACTTTTTCTGGCCACATTTAAATTGAGTGGCAATTTGTGAATCTCGAAACATTGATTGGAATAAGTCAGCTGCTTTGTCTTCACAAAAAAAACGTTTCAATGTTTTAACTGTATGTAGCACCCACCTTATTTCTGCCTCCCTAGAATCTTTTGTGGTGTTGCAAATGGAACATTTTGAAAGGTTGGAAAAAAAGGTTGCGATTTTCGAGTTACTACTTCTGTCAGCCCATTTTTTTGTGCACTTTACTTTGCAAATGCTGATGTACAACACTTATACCACCATTTGCAAATGCTGATGTACAACACTTATACCACCATTTGCAAATGCTGATGTACAACACTTATACCACCATTTGCTACAAGCATATCTATTCAGAGAATAAATGTTACAAAATGCATATGTGGGACCTATTCCACTTGACTTCAGCCATGTATCTGTACCCACATCATCAAGATTAGATGACCAGTTTTCATAAAAAAATTTACTATGCTAAATTATTGGAAATATGAAAATTGTATTTAACTCTATAATGGCAAGACAGCAGCTATCTCTATGTGTATGCCATTAATGCACATTTAACTGTAAGAGTAGCTAACTGTAATGTTATCTAGACAAAAAGATTGGAAGAGATTTCATACATTAATTAAAAAAGAAAATAGTAATACACATAGTTCAGTATAAGCAAAGTTTATTTACTACTTATTGCACAACTCATCACAAATGTTCTTAAAAAATCTAGAAATATATCTAATACAAAACAAAATAATATAAAGCTATAATATGATTGAAATTAAGAAAAGACAATGTACTAAAATGACTTTATTGCAATCTGGTCACAGTTTAAAGTCATATCCAGGACTACTAAATATGGCAATACTACAATAATTGCCAATTGCAGGCAAAACAGAAATAATCACTGAGAAATTCAAATCGCTGAGAGTGGCAGCACTGGATACATCTAATTACAGGAAACCACTTGCCAGCCTGTTGAGTAGTTTATAAACTTCACTTGACCAACTTAATTTTCACTTGTACCTGGCAAGCAGGTGAGTACTATTTGCATCCATGAATGTCTATAATTTTTATTTAGTTATATTTATTTTAAAAATAGATATGTTACATAGTTTGTTAATGTAAATTAATTATTATTATTTAAAATGTGTTATCTCTATTTTATACATGCTAACTAATATAAGCAGAAGTTAATGAACTATAGCCTTGGGCATAGCATAGCTCAATTAATGGCAATAGGTCTTCATTCTGCATGTAAATTTTGTCAGTGACAGTATTTTATAACATTAACTATTCAGTTTAATTAAACTAAAAATATATAACAGATCTTGTCTATTTTTAAATTAAATTCTTATGGCTTTAATCTTAATAGAAAAATCTTAGTTTCAATGATCCTGATTCAATGCAAGAAAATAGTATTTGTATACATCTTATAAATTATAAGAAAAAAAACTGTCAGTTTCTTAAGATAGTTTTCTAATAAATGTCAACTAAAATATACTATTAATTATAGTACTAGATAGTATAATATACTCAGGGTTTTTTTAAGTGTTTTAGGGACCTAGAATCAGAGAAAAAATTATAAGACCTCTAATTATGAAATTTAGATGGAAATTTTTTAGGTCCCTCCAACTGCCTAACATTTTCCCTAAAAAAAATCTTGATATATTTCACAGTCAGTATACTCCAAACAAAAATGTCTAATGTTCTGTTATCAATAAATGTATGTGTTAGATGCATCTTATGTTTATAGACAAGAGGGGGCTTTAATATGTTCTTGGACATGATATCAAAGCAATATCCCACATGCCCAATCTAAGTGTTTGTATAAACAACAGAAACATCTAAGATATTAGTAAAAATGTCAAGTTCATATATCTACAGATATACCTTCATAATTAAAATTTACAAAGTCTATCTCAAAATTTCAATAGGTATGAACCTTATAAATGTATAAAGTATTGTCAAAATTAGCCACTGCAATTTCACATCTGATTAATTTCTTTTTTTGGATAAAATAACACTTTGAAATTTTGGCCATGTTTCCAGCAGCATTTTGTGTATCATTTTCATCATTTAAATTATAGAGATATCTCTGAAGATATTAACTTGAAATTTTCAGTAATATCTTAAGATGTTTCTATTGCTAATAAAAATGCATAGATTTTATGTATATTTGCTCTAATATCAAGTCCAAGAACTCATCAAAGCCCCCTTGTACTAATGTTTATACATTATTTTTAATATGTTTGGATGTTAGACAATATTATCATTAAGGCTTATATATGCTATAGTTCATAAACTAAAATTTCTAAAATGCAAAGATTGGAAAAATATTATAAAATAAATAAAATAGAGCATTAAAAACACAAAATATAAAAGTGTTTCTTTTGTTTGAATGTCATATATATCTTTTTTACTAGAAGAAATAACTTTAAAAGGATCTATATTGAAAGTAGAAGAGCAAGAATTACAAGAAGATGACTATTTGAGATTTATGAGATTTAAGCTCCTTTATTTAGGTTGTAAGGTGCCAATTTGTTTTACCAATGTAAAACAAATTTGTATTGCAGAAACATTTATATTGGCATACAACCTTGGAAGCCAGAGTATTTGGAGTTTTACACTTTGAAGAAAAATAGTTTTCAGTTTTAAAATAGAAAAAAACAATAGATATTCTAATTTTAAGTATTGTTCATGGACAACTCTATACAGTTGTAGAGTATAGAGTGTTGTCCATGGTATTGTTTTAAAAAGATGAATGACATATTTGCAAACAAATAATGAAGGTGTAGTAATAAAGGTAATATAAAAGCAAGATGAAGTGTAATCAGTTTGGATTTGAAAAACCATTTTTAGAAAACAGATTTTCTAAAAATAAAATTTCTTGGTGAAAAATAGATCAAGTACTACCATAGTTAAGCTCTGTAATCCCCATCAATCTCTCTCTTGTCTAAAATATTCTTATGAAACCCCAGTCTTTACCCTTTATAGAGGGGGCTATTTATTCCTGAAATCCATGTCATCTGATCAAAAATTACTAAAATACTGAACATTTAGGCAATCAAAAATTACTAAAACATGGAATATTTAGCTGATTAAAAATTGCTAAAACATGAAATTATGAGCTTATCAAAATTAGAATTACATATTTAAAAACAATGCTTAATAGATATAAGTTAACTAACTATTTAATACATAACTAAGTCTAATGTATAAAAAGTATTTTAATGGAATATAAGTATTACATGACATAAAAGAATGATTAAAGGTTAATTATGCAGCATTAAAAATAATAAAGATTACTAATTAAAATCAAATATTTATTATTAATAACACTATTATTAATATTATTAATTATATTAGAACTTATAATATATTTTAATAAACAAAAACAGTCTTTAAACATAAAAAACTTAATAAAGTATGAAGTTTTGTAGTAATATATATATATTAACATTTTATAGTTAATGAGATATATATACAGCATATTAAGAGATTTAAAAGAAACTTGTAATATTTATTAAACTATAATGATGAGGTTTTAAACATAATTCATATGGTATCTTGAAATAAATTACCTATTGTTATCAAAGTTAATTTAACACATCAATAAAAGTAATTTTTTTATTTGATTGGGTTAGCCAATCACACGTTTTTGTTAATTATATATTAATAATTTATCAATAGGAGTTAATTTTGATAATATTACATATAAAATAAATGTGGAATATAATTTACTTGATTGAGTATATTCAAATTATGAATCTATATATAATCTACATATATGTGATTGGGTGAAATGGATTCCAGAAATAAGTAGCCCCATGCCTATATTAAATAAGTATAACTTAAGTCAAGTCAAAGTCAAAGACAAATCAATTATTATAATTAGAAAAAAATGTGATTAAAACAGAGTCATAGACAATATAAAAACACTGTAGGCATAAGTCATTTTAGTCACATTTTATATTGAAGCTATATACTTATAGTATATATATAAAATAGGTTTGTTCAACTTATCAGGATAATAATAGAGAAACAAAGAGTATCTTCTTGGATAAAAAGTTTATTATAGAACTGCAGTTCTATAATAACGCTTTAATTTTATCTCTTTATTTCTTACTTATAGTATAGTATCTTAACCTATATATATAATTATAATTATTTAAGTATAATAATAGTAGCTAAATAAAGAGAAATTAATTATTATTGAAAAAATGTGATTTAAATGTAGACTATATAGAATTTTAAGAGGATGTTAGAAAAGAAGCATTGTACTTGTGCCTCATGTACCACTATACTTACTATACTATTTGAGTAAATATATCATTTTTGTCAGATTATTTATTAAATGTAGATATATATAACATAAGCATAGCCTATGTAATTAGCTAAACAAATCAAATCTGATAATGCTATTAGTATTATTTTAAGGAATTAAAATAATTTTTAATTTCTCTTATAGTGAATTACATTCTACAGTCAGGGAAAACAGCCAAATCTGGCACGTAGTTGCAGCCACATCTGGCTGCATATGGAAGCCAGATTTGGCTGCTTTATTAACAAATTTTAAATCCTACCTGGCGCACTTCACTATTTGTTAGCGCATTTAAAGAATAAGTTTTTCTTACTCTAAAAGCCTTTGTGCACATATTACCCTTCATTTTTCCAAAATCCA
>JAYRBW010058114.1:0-10871 GCA_036023295.1 Invenusta paracnida | reverse complement strand
ATTATGTGTAAATTATATATAGATATCATTCATTTATATATGTACAAGGATATTAGCAGTTATGCACATTACATTTGTTTTTCTAACTGTCTTTTTTTATTAAATTGGGGTAAAGCTTTTCAAAAGCTATACTTTAAATAAACTATGCTTTTTGATTTTTAAGGGTAGAAATGATAAAACTAAATGATGAAATATTATTCGTCCAAAGAATGCTGTAAAAGATACGATTCCACTAAAATAAATAAATACATAACTTATATAATATGTAATTAGTTATTAATATTATAGTTATTATAAATAATCAATATCTGCTTTTAATTACACGATGCGGAAGCATCTTCAAGCTAATATCAAGAGCGTCAGCAATTAGCATGGGATATGTCATCCATGGACTCATAGAGTATTATTATTATATACTTTATAATAAACTTTAGTACTCTATAAGAATAAGAATCATTCACTATGCATCGAGCAATGATGCTCTAATCATTATATGTAATGCTTAAAAATATAATCCTTCCTTTGACAACTAATAAATCAGATTAGAATGCTTTAAAAATATCATTTATGGTATCGGCGTTATCACCAAGCTCTAACTAGGAACAGCAAGACATAAGATCAAATTCTGAAAAGGTTTCTAGATACTTTTTTAAATTGGGTAAATTTCGATGAACAAATGTTTCTCCTTTTTATTATATTTATCATAGTGACATCTAAATCAATATTGGCGGCATCTGTATAATTACTCTGACATAAAGTTTCAATTCTAATCAATTATTTATGTAGTTTAATACTACTCTCTGACTACCCAAAAGCTTATGCAAAATAATGTTTTAAAAGTTTACAGCGGTGAAACAATTTAAGTAATGAAACCGTTTTAGATATACAGACAAAACATTATAGTTTAAAGACAGCTAACTTATGATAAACTTGTATGAATTTATATATTTGTTCTTAAAATAAAGTTTATATAACTATGTAATACTATTTTTAGCCAAACCCATTTAAATACGCACAAAACGTATTAAAATAAAAAAATTTTCTTTTAATAAACATTTTCAGCGCGATGTACCTAATATGAAATTAATATGAGTCAAAACCATTAAAATTAATCAACATATTAATAGAATGGCAATCTAAAATACGTTCATTAAAAAATGTTGTGAATTTTTATTTTTGAACATGAAATATTATTTCTAAAAATAAAGTATATTCCATCTTATTTACAAATATTATTACAGAAAAAATATAACAAAAAATAGCTATGATTAACTACGACTTACTACAATCAATTTAAAGGATCTATATTTTTACTACAACTTACTTTTTTAAATTGTTAAGCCAATTGTTCAGATAGTAAATCTCTATGTTTAAATAAATTATTATATATATGTAAATAAAATATTTAGTTAGACCACAATGTTACGTAATTTTTAACTTATAATCAATTTATGTGTATATTGTTAAACAAATATCTATCGTCAAAACTATATGTTTAATTAATCTATGTTATATGATATTTACTCTATGTTATCAGCTTATGAGATTAATCCAAAAGGTGACTGAAATTCAATTTAAAACAGAATATTTTGATATCCAGGTTATTTTTAGATTGATATTTTGTTAAACATGTTTACATTTCCATATTGAAGCGTTTACAAAAAAAACATTTGGTATAACTCATATTACTAATTTGAAAATCAATATAATTTGTTATAGAAATCAATCACATCAACGATGCCTTGTGTCAAGTTTCGGAAAATTTGTTGAACTATTTATCGATTTTGTTTATAATGTAAAAAGTATTATTTACTTTACAAACAAAACTGAATTTATATATTATAGTAATATTTTCCCAAGAATGATATAGATATGTATATAAATGTATAGATATCAAAACAAAAACGAAGTGTAGGTATATCTAAAATAAAATTAGGAGAAATAAGAAAAAAATGTTGGTAATGGACCAAGAAGCAATAAAACTAACATACATACCTTTTTAAAGATGGCCCATTTTACAGAAACAATTTTAAAGCAATTTTAGTTAGTGATCACTAAATTATAAATTGCATCAAAAATCAATTTAAACTAGAGTAGGATTACAAAAACCATAGAGTAATTACATAATGTTTCTGTAACTTTTCATATTTTGATTACTATAAATAAATTATATTTATTGATTATTGCCAAAAAATGAAAAATCAATAAATATCGATTTTTCTAAAAATCCCTCGGCGATTTTTTCCCCCATTTATGTTCAGACTATCTTCCTCTATAATAAAATACAAACCGATTTTTTAGTGATTTTTATTTAAAAAAATTGATTTATTGAATATTTTCAAAAATTGAAAATCAATAATTGATTTCAATCAATTTCAATCAATTGATTTCAAAATCTCTAGCTGGAAAATATTTTATTTTTTTCAAATTTGTATTCAGACTACCTTGCTTTATCAGAAAATCCAAACCGATCTTTTAGTGATTTTCATCATTGAAAAAGTGGCTCTTGTCGCACTGTGAACTGATAATGTAAAACATATTTTTTCAATCAAAAGTAATTTATATATAGATTACTTTTGATTGAAAAAAGTTATATATATAGTATATATAGTAGTATATATAGATATATAGTATATATATATATATAGTATATATATAACTATTGCAATTACTGTTATATGTAATTATTTGCATTTTACATAATATTTGTTAATTAAGAATAAGTAAAGCTTCAGTTAAGTAATGTTTTACATATTGGTAACATAATATTAATAGATACAACCTGGACAATTGCCTTTTTAAGTGGTTCTTTGCATCACTAAAAGTAGGGCAGTGCTACATATATGCATATAGTGCAGTGCTATATTAAATATGTGCCAAAATATATATTAATATATTCACAAATATGTAATACACATAATGTCATGCATAATTTTTAATTCTGGTTTTAAACTAAAATACTAACAAAATATATACTGAACTACTTTACCTTTAGGCAACATTATGTTACATACTTTGATATTATTATTACAAAACTATTGTCTTTATTAGGTTGGGTACAGGTTAGGCTTTAGTACAGTTTTTTTTATATTTGAATGTTTCAAAAGAAGAACAGACTTATCCTCAAATTTTGTACATTGTAAGTAAAATATTCACATAGGAATTCAAATATGTTACTTGGAATATTGTATCATCAATAGTTTGGAAGATAAACCAAGTTAGTATTATAAGATATGGATTTTTAAAACAAAAACTGCCTTGTAATATATTTTCATGTTTCATCTTTGTTTATTGCTAATTTGTCTACTGTAATTATATACTGTTTTAATATATATTATTTTACATATTTTCAAACTACAAACTACTGCAACACAAATGGGAACTAGAAGTGATTTTCTCTCACATTTAAAAACTCTTACATCTAATCCAAGAAAACGTCGACGAATAGACCATGACTCTCCTCCTTCCGTTGAACTCAATCTAAGCTTCATATCTGAGGCAACCGAACTTTGTATAAAGGGCATGACCTTAGCTAATCAGAGGACACAGACAGATCTTAGATTTACCAACTTGGAAGATCAACAATTTTTAAAATTTCTTCAAAACCGAACAGGCATTTGGTTCCAAAATTCTGCCTAATCTGATTATCGTAATTTTTAAATAGTAATGATTATATAACTATTGATATATATAGTTTGTTATCTACTGTATTATCAATAACTTAAGATAACAATTTTGGAATATTTTAAACGAAACTTCTTATTCACATTCTTCTAACATGTCACTTACTTAAGTGTTATCAGTTTTCTATATTTTGTACATATTATACATAGATTTTACAGTTTAACATTTTTTTTATTTTCTCTATTGGTTTATCAATAACTCAAGATAACAAAATATATTGTTTGAATGCCAGCTATTAATGGCATTTTTATACTCGTATATGCTACTCTACAATTGTATATAATAACATTGTTTGAGCTAGTCACAATTCATATATGTATATTAATATTCTTTTATATGTTTATAAATACATCCACCACCTCTAATTTTTGATATTTTTTAATAAGAGAAAAAATTTAAATTAAATAGATAGATATGCTTCCTTCAAGAATAATTGTACTATCAAACTAATATTCTATTATTTTTTATAAAATAAACTTAAACGTAGGAACTTTTTAACTAACTTAACCAACCTAACTTCATAAACTTAACTTGTGTTTATTCATTGAGAAATAACATTTTAATTGAATTGTATTAGCTGATTTCAAATTTATATACGAATTTATGTGAGAGTGTGTGTATATACATATGAATGTACTTCAGTGGATTATATACAGTAATTAAGATATCTAGAGGATCACTCCATGAATAATTAACCGAAGGGAAGCAGGAGTTTATTCCATCGAATGAATCGCTTTAGATTTTAATTATTGTTTTATCCATCAATCGAACATAAATTATAGGTTAAATAAATAAAATGCACCGAAAAATGAGTGAAAACTGGTGAAATGATGAAGGGAAGGGTGGTGTGGGGGGAGGGAGGGTGGTGTGGGGGGGGAGGGGTTGCATTTAAACATGTAATTTGTATGGGAGTAGTATGTCAATTCCAATCAAGTTTGAGAATTCTAATTTTAATTTGGCCTTTTCTAAACGATCTCCTCCCTAAACGGGAGCTCTTCAAAGCACTGCTATAGTTAGATTATTCATTTCGATTTCTAAAAGAAAAAGTGTAGTCAGCGTAGTATTATAACGATTTGTAATTCTGAGAATAAAACCAAATGTTATTTAAGTCTATTTGATGTGTATGAAACTATAATATGTTACACTACTAATCAATGTTACTGTCCTAGCTATGTGATTAATAGTTCTGGTCGTGCGTCCATCTTCTTAGTATTTTTTACCAAAGTCACGTCAACGCTCCACATGGTTTACAGTAGTAAATATAGCTCTAAAAGTGAAACCTTATATTTAAGAAAACGCCAAGAAAGCTTAACTTGGTTCATTGAACAAATATCAATTATTCAAAGAGACGGACCACGGACGAGAAATATAGAGATGTTGGCAACAATTAGTTGTTCTCGCGCTCACTTTTGGTATGAACACTGTTACAATGTAGTGATGAACAATGTAATGTTGCCTCCTGATTGGCATGAAAGACGTCCAATCAGGGGTGGCCTCATGGCTATGTGAATTCCATTGTTGTCGGAGCCAGCCATATTGTGTTCGAGTATCCAGCGGAGCATTGTATATCGTGTGCATTGAATGCTACTCCATTACTTGTCAGCTGTATAGTATGCCATGTATAATAAAGGTTCAATTAGTACACACCTATGTAAACTTAAAGTATTTCTGGTACTATTATTATATTACTATTTATAATTATTTCAAATATTACCATGTTCATATAAACTATTATTTTAGATAACTTATGCCTTTTTCAAAATATAAATAAAATTGTAAAAGTTAAAATATATTTTTTAAAAGTAGTTAACCATGATTATAAAATGTTATTCAAAATTAAAATATTTTCATAATGGAAGATAACAATCCCAAAAATGATTTGTTATATTTTTAACAATAATGTAGCATTGGAGGATTCGATACAGCTATTGATAAAGTGCCATTAGAGTATTATTTTTCAAGTATACTTTATTATTATACTATATATATATAGTAGAAATCATGAATAAAAGAACAAGGTGTTATATATTATCTGTCAAATGTTTTGTACGCTAAGATAATTGCTTGTCTAAATAAAAAAACGGAGATGGTAATCCCACGCCTTGCATAACATTTAAGAGATCAATATTGTGAATATTAGATAGCAATAATAGTACATTTATGTGATTTGCTGCATATTTCAATTATGATAATTGTTATATGTTAATATAATGCTGTACTACTGCCTACTGCTTTTTAGTAACGCAGTATATAATGTTCTATTAACATGAACGAATTCCTGTATAAACTATCTGTACTTTGTATCAATTAAAATCATGCGATATTTGTTAATTACTTGAAGTCATTTTGAGGCATATATAAACCTGTAAAATGTTTTGTATCATGATTTCCAATTTAATGCAAATTTAGCCTTAAGCAACAGTTCCATGAATAACATTATAGTATTCTTTAAAATAACATATATTTAGAAGCCTAGACAAGCGTTAGTGTTATTCTTCAAAGAAAGCAATAACATGATATAAGTATAACGTAATTAAAAATACATGTTTTGATATATTAAATCATACAAAATGTATACAACTTTCATTTATAAACTAAACTAATGTGTTTTTTTCATTTCCAAACGAAAGAAGTTTAATGCGGTTTCTTGCTTAGTTATATCCGTATTTTTATTTTCACAACGATTTTCAAAATGTTTTAATTTTAACCAGTTTACGACGAATTTTATACGCTTGAATGTCTTTTAATATTGCTATAATCTATTATTCTTCATATCTACCATTTTAAATATTCCAAGTAATTTTAATTTATATAATCAACTTCAATGCATGGAAGACATTTGAATTTCACTGAAATTTTAGTATGCTTTGTCCTTTAAATTAATCAAGTAAAATACTAAATGTACATCATAAATAGTTGCCATTAACTCATATATGCGTCGACAAGATTTAATTATATTCCAAAGTGGAATCGAAAGAAATTAAAGTCCAATGTGCGTCTACACGAATAGAATTTGCTTCTATGTGACTTTCAATTAATTAAAAGAAATGGAATCGAACAGTCGTATTTAGTACAATTGGAAGAATATGAAATGTTATATTTTTCATTTAATCTTTTTAAATGCTCTCAATTACTTTATAATTTTTTAAAATAAGTGTAGCATAAGTAAATAATATATAATATGTACGATCGTACACTTTTGGCAAATGTATTGTTTTTATGCAAAATCGAATTAGAGAATTCGTGTATTGGATGACCGACGCCACTGTATTCTAGTTTTATTTGTAATATATAAATATAATCACACAACGCTATTACGTTTACTCTTTTCATTTTTAATAATTAATGAGTAAGTAAACTATTTAAAAAATACTAAAAAAGCAAAGCATTAAGTAAAACCAAAGTTACATAGTGAGGATGCTCCCATTCAATTCGACAAATCGAAATAAAATCGAGTCGAATAAAATAAATCGAGTTATCGCGGTCGTGTGGACGCAGTATTATTAAGTACTGCCATCTTATTTATGGACAACTCGAAACAACAGCGGCAATAACAAGGACTCCTGGTATGCAGTGACTGCCTCATTATGAACCGTCATTAAAGATGAGGACGACAAACGTCATCAACTCATCCAACACTAAAATATTCATTAAAATATATACATACTAATGTCATATGGACAGTATGTTATTTTCTGATAATTCATTCTCAACCTCTTTTATACCATCCAATCTGACATCACTCTTTTGTCTTCCAGACCCAACTGCTTTATAAAAAGCAACTCTAGTGCCATCTTTGAATTCCTTCACAAGGCTTTGAATCTGTCAGAGACTAAGGTCTTCTTCGGGCCAAGTTGTATGGATAATGTCATAGATTACTGTTCCATTCATATTATTGCATCGTAAAGATTCAATCAAGAAATACAACTTCTCTTTAGAACACTCCATCATGTATTCAAAAAGGTATTTGCTGTAACAGTAGAAATAATACACAATTATGCACAATTCTTTTGTAGATACATAATATTGTTTTAATTTTAAGAAACCGAAGTGTCTATGAGTTAGTGAAAACTGTAAATAAATAATTTAATGATTTTTGAAGTCCTGGGTAAAATGTTAAACTGCCTAAAATATAAAATCTATGTAATTTAAAAAAATGTCTTTATAAATATCTTCCAAATTTGTAAATTGGTATATATATATGAATTTTAAACATGAATATATATACACAATTTTTTTATGACATCAGTATGGACACCCTGTATAATAGTAATATTAATTATTCTATTAATATTAACACAAAGGTGATCCCAAATTAAATTGATACCACCCAAAGAAATAGGAGTTATTACTATTAGAAGCAAAACAGCAAACCTTAATAGTAAATAATATGCAACTTCATCAATGTCATAACTAGATTGTAATTGACCAGACATCCAAATCCAATCACAATACTGTGCAAAATCATGACTCCATAGCATAAGGAAACAACTCCAGTAAGCTAATTTAAACTTAATAGTAGCTTCAGGTTTTCAATTCATATATATTTGAAAAATGTAAATCTTCAGGTTTTGAATGATATAAAATATTAGTATAACATTTACTCATTAGCTGAGATATCTGTTGTTGAATCGTGATACATTTGTCCAATTTTTGCATGTAGAATACATTAGTCTATAACTAGCTCTTGCATTTCCCCATATTAGCTTATAGGTGGCCTGCACATGAAATATTGATGAGTCATCATAGCTGTCTCACTTCTAATCTAACTCTCATTTCTATGGTACTACCTTATATTTGATTTTTGAGTGTGAAGAGTGAATATTTCATAGATATGTTTAGATATTTCTTATATTTCAAAATATTTCAAATATTTCATAGATTTGTTTAAAATTGCTTTTGTTGAATAATATTTTATCTATAACCTTGTACTTGGCAATATCTGCATCACTAAAAGTAGGGCAGTGCTAAAGTGAATGTCTGCTGCCTATATTTCTACTATACATTTTACTTCTAGATTGGCAATCTAAAATTGTCTATACCAAATTGTTCACCAACTCATGTTAGGCAAATTAGCCAATAGCCAATTAGTTAGCCATTAATTAATTATTATCCAATCACAATCACAGCCATCTTTCAAATTTTCCTAACACACATTATTGGTGAACTAAATATTTTGGATTACCAAATCTAGTAGATACATAATAATAATAGTAGATCTATTAGTCTGGGAGCCCAGAAGATTTGGGTACCTAAAAGGAATTATCCAAACCAATTCTTTCTTGAATGATTATGATATATATACACATTCTAGTATGTATTTATATAAGTCTGCCAGGTTCCCAATGGTGTGTGTGGGGGTATTTTTATAATTTCCCATGTCAAAGAATAGGATTATTTTATTGATTTTGACCCAAATTTTGTAAAAATATATATTTTAGAGAAAATGTACATAGTTGTATTGTTTTACAGCATTATTATTTTTTAAATGAAAGACAAAATAGTTGCATGATATTTTGATTAAAACATGGCTACTAGTTATTTATTTGTTATTATTAGAGTTAAACGAAGTTAAATCATAGCATAAATACCTAATTTATGTTCAAAATGAGTTTTTATTAAACCAATAAAAAAAGATTTTGTTCTTTAATCGGTTATATTTAGTAATCTACATTAAACAATTTTTTTTTGATTAATTAATTATTAGGTAGCTATTTTTTTAAATATAAAAAACGTATATATATTTTTATTTTATTTGATTTAGATATTTGAAGGTCCAAATGGAGTGGTTAATCTTTCCAAACAAAAGGATCGTGTCCATCAAAATTTGCATTGAACTGTGCAGCGCATCTGTTCACTCAAAATGAACTGAAACAAGGGATGTTGAGCCCACAGAAAAAGAATCCTTACAGATCATAACTGGTGGTGGAAAAATGCCAATTATAAAAGGTATGTGTCGTAGACATTAAATACAGGTGGTTGATTAAAGTTGAGTTCTAACTTGTATTAGCTAATAATCTGAACTAACTTAGATCTCCAGTCTAACTTTACTTTCTTATGTAGTTCAAATTAGTCTGGACTTACAAATTAATCCATATTAACTAATTTAAATCACAGCTATATATGTCAATGACTAGTTTTGTAGGAATTTATAGGAACTTGGGAGTGACTTAGCAAAATTGATTAGAATTTAGAGGATATGTCCGTGCTTATCAACAAAGTAAACCAAAATATTTTCAAAATTGCATAACAATTTAGGGTACATTTATGCTATGAAACAGACATTTTGCAAGCAACTGGGATTGAAACTTCTGCTTTATAAGCTTCGGTTTGCTAAAACATTCTGTGAAAGTTTCAGGCATAAATAGTTTTTTCAAAAAGTGTACCGGCCAACATATAAAAAACAAGACTTTTAGGAAAGCGCAAAAAATTATATAAAAACAGCAGTATAAATTAATGCTAATTTATTATTTTAGCATCAAAATCTCCCATTGAAACTTTTACAATAAAAAGATAATACATATTTTTAGTATCAAATTAAATTTCAGTTGTCCACTTATTAAGACCATTACTTGATTATATTCCTTAAATAATACCTTAGTTTATAGCTATTTGCTCCATAAAATATACAATATAGAACTAGGTCTTGTCGCATCAATCTTCATTCTCTTAAATAAAAATATATATTCTCCATACTACAGGGTGCCCAGCAAAAAAGTCAAGAAATTCACCGGTTGTATATTTTGTCATTATACTAAAAATAAATATGCAGTATCCAATAGACTTGAGTGATGTTCTGTTGTTAATGGTGCACATTTTAAACATTATTGTTGAAAATGTTTTTGTTTTGATTGTTATACATGCTATCAGTGTGTTCATTTATTAATACATGTACATGTACATGTTCAGTAAAATCGTAATAAAATTTTAGACATTGAATTTTTTTGAACTAATTGTAAATCAATGAGTGCTATGTCTTAAGGCAAAAAATAAATAAGTTGTACAGACAGTCTTTTATTTCTTTTTCGATTACGCGACTGAAGTTGATAATGGTGTGTATTTGAGTATCAGACCTGTTTACCCTGAACTTTTTTTTTCTTACAATGAATTATCATTTATCTTACAAAATCTTACAATTTTTTCTTATCATTTTGCCATAGTAAAATTGACCACACATATTAGAAAGA
>JAYRBW010058113.1:0-31558 GCA_036023295.1 Invenusta paracnida | reverse complement strand
AGGATATCATACAAATTTGAAATACGAGATAGGTACTTATAATTTATAATTTATAAAAAAGTTTGCAATTTGATTGAGATTTTATATATTTATAATGTAACACATAATTTCCATATAATTTTTGTCGTTTTATAAATTATAAATTATAAGTACCTATCTCGTATTTCAAATTTGTATGATATCCTTAGACGCAATTTTTTAATACGTAGGTACTAAATATTTTGTAAGTATGAATTATATGAACGTAAGGTAATATTACAATTTTAAAATGAAGAAAATCTGGATATATCTCTATATGCAATTTTAATCATTAAAAGTCACAACTCAAAATAATTATATTTGTTTTTGGAAATATTTCGGTAAAATATTATTAATAATTATTAACAATAAAAAAGGGAAAATAGTACAGTGATATTTAAAGATTATGTAAATCAAACGCTGAGTATAATTAAGATAGAATATAGAGTATATATAATAGAGTCAGAGTCATTATGCGACACATTTAACCAGGGGGTTAAAAATAGCTAAAGGCAAAAAGGTTTAATAAAATAGAGAGAACGTAAACAAATTACGTAATGAAGATCGAGATATAGAAATATTACATAAAAACATAATACATAATTAAACCTAACAATTAGACAGATAACGTTTAATAAGTAGTCACCAATTCAGGAAATACATAGAAATAAATGGTAAAAACGGGGCAAAGAAACCATTTAATGGCATTAATGACGGATTTAGCAGTGAAGTTATTAATATTCAAAAAGTTAGTATAAAGATTTAAAGTTTTTCATGCATCAATTTCTTATATGTATATATGCTTACTATATATACCTACAATCTTGCTTTAAGCTCTTAGTAAACAAAATTACAAATGTTGTTTTCTATAATTTGAGTAAAATCTTAAATATTGTACCAAATTAATTAAATTGGATTAAATGAAATTAATTACTTGTCTATTAATTCCTCGTACAATATATACCTAATTACTTTGAATCATGACTATTAGATTGTGATTAAATTCTATACGCTTATATGTGTAAAAGGGAAACAATGGAAAATATGGGCAAATATAAGATATCTTGTTAATTATGTATAATAGTTATTTACAAATGTTGCATTACTATTTATAATATTACTATTATTATTAGTATTAATATTATATATAAATTAAATTAAATACATCAAAATGTGGTAATTGAAAACATATTTTCATTTTTATATTTTGTATTAATACACTTATCATGCAAATAAATAACGGTGATTATATAACAGAATTTAAAATCCCATATTTTTCTAAACATTATAAGACATGTGTGCAAAGAAGAATAAAATGAACAAAAATGTATTAAACTCATAAATATTTAAGGTTTTTAAAATTTATTATGCATTGTATATAATTAAAATATAAATAGATATAACAAGGCTCAAATTGTCAAAAAAGAGATTCAAATCGGTCCTTTTGTGCGAGACTAGTTTTCAAACACCAAGTAGGGCAGTTCTCTGTAGTTTCAGAATCCTTCCCTTGGCACAGAACTCTCATCATACGATTGACGAAGTGATGACAGTTATTCAGCACTAGACTGTACGGTCCATATTGCCTTCGATAGTTTTTAGCACAAGCGATCAAACAGTTAGTAGTCACATTACTCTCTCCCTCTCGCTTTACCACGGCATGCTTGCAGCGGTTGGCTGCGTAGGAACTCGGCATTGCGGCCCTCACAAAACCGCCTCCGCTGGTCCCGATAAACTCGTAGTATCCGTTGTCAAAAAATAGCCAACTGTGATTTACAAAGTCCCAGGGGAATTTCCACGGACATGCGAGGTCAACGGAAGAAGTCTTTTGGGCATAGCGGGTTTTCTTATGAACTAAGAGGGAATCTGGATGGTTGAGGCACCAGGTAGGAGTTGTGCGACCAAGGTAGTAGGGCTTTGATGCCTGGGAGATGTCTACAGCGAGCAGAAGAAGTGTCATAGAAAATAAAATGAAAATTGCTTTCTTCATTGCAAACAGAATGGATAAGTATATAATGTATTATTGTTACATTATAGGTCTTATTGGTACCTATGTATATAAATTCGATTTAACAAGTAGGTCATGTTAAAGATGATAAAATAATGGTAAAGTAAACATACATATACTGAATTTAATCTTTAGCAAGATTTATAATTATCATTGAGGTACTCAGTAGATATTAATTTAATCTTGTTATATTTTCATATCTCAAATATATTATTATGTACAAGCGAAATTGAACTCTGATCATTAAATGATTGCTTTTTCGATCTTATCTTTCGAGTGTTACTTGTAGAACTTTGATTTATCTCATATCTTAAATCAATATCTCAGGAGTAGTCTTGTGGTTATAATATAGGGTAGATATCATTTATGCACTGTAAGTAATAATATAAGTATCGAATTTTAGGTTCATTAAACCTTAAAATTACTTTTAATTTTAGAAGATAAGTAATATCTTTATAGTAATTGCATATACTATACCCCTTTCTATAACTCAAATATTCGAATGGTTGCTAAAACATACAGTTTTTTCAATATTGAAAAGTTAGTTAATTTGTTAAACTGTTTCACTATACGTAATACGTGAACTGAATATATATACCTATGTATACCAATATATATACCTATATGTTAATATGTGAATATAGGAATATAATAAATATTAACAAAAACAAAAATATTATATATTATATAAAGTCATGAAAAATAAGGAATCAGTAATTTATATGATAGTGATATATATATATAGGCTGTCCTAAAAAAAACAAGCGGCAGTGAGAAAATTTATTTGTTCGATATTTATATAGGTATATTTACAATGAGAGGACAGTCGGTAACATATAGTGATATTTACAATGAGAGCTTATACTCTGTAACACAATTTCCACTATTGTCTATCACTTGTGTATGCGGAACCCATTTTGTGTGCAACCAAATGAGTTCTAGGTCATTCGACAAGATGTTGTGAACCATTGTCTTGGATAGTTCAAGTTCTTCAGCTATTTGTCTGACTGTTAGGCATGAATCTTCTTCAATAAGTTGCCTTACATTGTCTATATTGTCTTTACGAGGACCACTCTTAGGTCTCCCACTGCCTTCCATTCTTTTAAAGTTCTGCCGTGTTTCATCTTTGAAAGATTGTGCTATGGCTCTTATTCGCTGTTCACTTAGGCATTCTGCAGGCCATGCTTCCTCCATAATATTATGGATCTCAGATGCATTAAAAGCATAGCGTCTTAAAGTGTCAATTAAAAAATATAAGTTGTCATTAGTACACTCCATTTGAAAAATAATTTACTATACTGAAAAATAATTTCTGTCTTTATATGTATGATTAATCATTTAAATTTGCTATCCTAATATCTCAATGACATTTAAATTTAAATTTCAAATTCATAATATCTCTATGACTTTCAATGGTTATTAAAATAAATCAGAAAAATTATTTCTATGCCTTTAAAGGCATACCTATTTCTATACCTATAAAGTATAAATAATTTCTATGCCTTTCAAATAATCAATTCATCAATGCATTAATAAACCTATATAAATATCGAAAAAAATAAATTTTCTCACTGCCGCTTGTTTTTTTTTTAGGACAGCCTATACCTACATGACAAACAAAAATTCTTTATTTGAACTGATTTCATATTGAACAAACAATGATAATTGGTTTATTTAAATACTTAAATAAATTAGTATTTCTCTCTCTTTAAGTATTCCTTAAATTTTGAATTTTAACATATACAATTGCAATATTGTCAATATACCAAATATATACTGTTAAATGCGTAAGCTTAAAAAAAGGTTATTCTATATATTCCGAAAATATATTACATTATATCGATCTGCATTTTTACAAAGCTACAATTATAAATATTAACATTATAAATATTTACGATTATTATGTTGACTAATTTTATTACAAAGTCTCAAAATTAGGAGAAACATTTCCACAAAATATTAAACTCATTTTAAATTAGCCTGCCATCATTTATTTATCTGATAAAAAATTATGCTTAATTTTATCTAATTATCTAATATTTTTGTTTACTGTTCATCGACAAAAACTACATAGAAATTATATATTTCTGTTGTGGAAGGCTGTTATTCCAAATTATAGTTACCTAACTTAAAAGATCAAATTATCTTTATATATTCAAAATAAGTTTTTCTGACAATTAATACCTAGCAGGAATTCGAAAATCGAATTTCTAAAAACATCTAAGGTATTATAAATTATAATTAATTATCCCATGAGTTATTTGTAATCAAAATTTAGTCACTATGTCCTATATGGGAATGTTTGAATACTATAATAAATGATATTAAATAATAATGTTAATTAACGCACTTGAATTTGTCATTTTTGATACACGTTAACATGCCACAAATCTCATATTTTATCTATTAGTTAATTATCGTTTATCAGAGTAAATTAAATAATTTTAACGAAGAACTAAAATAGAAGATATAGCAATATAAGCACTCTTTATTCTATTATTAATTTTAGCTTATAAATAATAAAACATATTATTATACACAAAGTATATAAAAAAGGGATATATATTATTTATTTAAAAAAGATGAATTATACAATAATGATTAAGTTTCAACGTTGTTTAGCAGCTTAAAATTTATCAAGAACTGCAATTACTTTAATTACTAAAATATTAATCAATAGTTTAGTCAATCTTTGAGAAAATAGACACTGTTTCATTGTCCACATAATATGAAGAAGAAATACTGGTTCATATCAATTTTTATAAGCTGGAATATCTACAATACCCACGTATGTTTATGACACTTATATGTTTTTATCGAACAGTCAACTTACAAATATATTTTAATATTTACCTATAATATTTACATATTACATTATATAAAATCTATAAATAACAGTCAAATTTAATAGATACTTATCACAGTTGTTACATTATAAAATATAGTCATCAACAAAATAATCAGTTAGCTTAGCCTATTAGCTAATAACCTTAGATAATAGATATAATTTGATGTCTAAATAAATATATGTAGTTAAATGATGTATAATTATATTTATAGATATATTAAAGACTTAGGTGCGTGCAGTCACACTTGTTTCTACGGGGCATCCTTGCACACATCATGATTTGAGGTATGTGACGTCACATTTGCTTCTACAAGACATCCCTGCACACATCATGACTTGAGGTGAGTGCTGTCACACTTATTTCTACGGAACATCCCTGCACACATCATGACTTGAGGTGAGTGCTGTCACATTTATTTCTACGGAACATCCTGCACACATCATGACTTGAGGTGGGTGCCGTCTCACTTATTTCTACGGGACATCCCTGCACACATCATGACTTGAGGTGGGTGCTGTGACACTTATTTCTACCAGACATTTTAATCACTCTTATATCAAAAGTTCTTCATCAAACCGCTTTCTAAATTTTGTCGCCTTCATCAAATTACTAATAACATTATGTATTACCTACTGAACTTATGTTAGGTAAGTTGGATTAAGTTGAATAATATATCGTCATCTTTACTATTCCTACAAACATAAGCATTTCTATATGTCGTAAAGAATCATAACACAACCTTTCAGAAATTCAAAGATAAAATAAATTATTATCAATGACATAATTTGTAAATATTTTAATTGAATAATACTTATCACTAATTATTAAATCATATCAATCAGTTTGATAAACGCAATTACATCAATAATTATAATATTTTCAATGCTTTATTTCGTAAGTCAATATATAAATGACTTATAGAATAAAGATTACGCTTCTAACTATATAGAGTAAAAAAGGTAAAATTTGTAACTGTTAATTTTGCTGAAAATTTCTTGTTTTATTCATTATTTCACCCTTTTTGTGGAATTTCTTAAAATTAATAAATGTTTTAATAGTTGTGTAATTCATATTAAACAATTAAGTTTCATATTACTTTTTTCCACACCTTGCTATCAGTAGTATGCAATTTTATTTGCATATGTATTTTTCTATTCGAACAGCCATATGCAGCACACAATTTACCCGTGCTAGGCAGTTTATTTATTTAATTAAGTCAAAATGTCGGTTAACAATTCGGCTATCTCTGATAAAAATTAATGCGTTATAAAAAAAATTCATTTACGTACCTAATGTAAGTATTTTTTATTGACAGGTCTTATTAATTATTATGCTTCGAAACTCTTGCTTAGCACTTATTTGAAATAAGCTTCAGTTTTTAGATACAATTTTGATTATCAAATATAGTCAATCAATTTATTTATCATGTATAATGACTCGATTATTGCACCTTTTTCAGCACAGAAGTATTAATAAATGTTATTAAGTCAAAACCTGTTTTCATAAAAAAAACTTGTTAATAGTGCCGTGCTTCAGTAATTAAACATCTTTAATGGAAATAAAACAAAAATTAATAATGTAATTACGTTTATTTGCTCACAAAAGTCAGTTTTTAGTTGTTTTCAAAAAAGTGAAAGTGCAGTGAAAGTTAAACTATTTATATTTTTCTAACACTGCAACAGAGTGTTTTTATCGAGCAATTCAAAATTTTGTATTTTGTGAAAACTGTATTATATGTATAAGTAATTTATTTTTTATTACAAATTAAATTCAGCTTTATCAAGCTAAAAAAAAGTTCATAAAACTGCTTTGTAATTGATAATTCAAAATGTATAAGTATTTACAGTCACGATAAAAAGTTCGGAACATTTTTGGAAAATTCCTATATTTTACATATTAAACTTCACATTTTAAAAGCAATATATATAAACCAAAACTGAAGTAAAAAAACTCATATTTACCAAAACAAACTTCAATATGTTAGTAAAAAATATATTTTTTATGGTAAGTCATATATTATTATTATTAATAATAATAGTACTGTCTTCTTAAATAATATTTAAATATCAAATTTTAGTATTCCTATGTTAAATATGTTATTTTATACGTTATAGTATTTTAATGTATTTAAAATTTTAATATGTTCACTAATACTTGATATAATAAATTACAATTAAAGCATATTATCCAGTAATATCCTTGAGATAGTTTGAACGAATCTCTACTATTCTATTTTAGTTTAGCCTAAATTATATGTATTTGTTTTATGTTCTTTTTTAAATTTGATCATAATATTATAACATGTCCTTTTGATATTATTAGTATAATCCAATCATTACAAATATTCAGTTTAAAGTTTTTTAAACAAATATTTACTTATTTATTAAAATCGAATTTTAAAATCTCAAACAAAGTAATTATAATATGCATTTAACAAAAAATAATATCAACTTTCTGTTAAATTCGTTTGTACGGGATTACTACCTATGTTATAACGTCTAAGGCTAAGCTATTAAATTATTGCTTTAATATATAAATATATCCAGAAATTAAGTAAATCAGTAATGATCTGTAAGATATAAACGATCCTAACTTTCCATATATGGTGTCTAAATTTATACTACATACTTTACAGGAAGTTGGACGACGAAATTCTTACTTGCAATAATGCCAAAGATGACTTCAACTATGATAAAGTCAGTTCGGTCATCACTCGGAGGAATAAAGAAGATGCGAACAACCTCAGTAAGGAAAGAGAAACTACCGATAATTGCTCCCGTGAGGCTAATTCCTGTCGTTGTATAAGCCTGCATAGTTTCTAAAATAGGAGGAGGGAAAGGACAGAGAAGGAGTGAAAATAAAGGATCGAGATAAAGGCAAATTGAATATGACTCAAATAAAAATGGTTGACAAAGCGATGTACTTTATTGTAGTTTACAGCTAAATACATTTATAATACTTCCTTTCGGATGTTATAAAAAAATTTACTCATCTTATTAAAATATTTTTCTTTTTCTTTTTATGATATACTCTAACCTCATTCGGTTCAAATGGAGCTTCCACAATATTAAGTAACTTTGTACAGTCAATGTACATTCAATAGTAAATTCTGTATGTTTACACATAAAATGCAAATTAATTTCCAAAAGCATTTAATGTAATATATACATGAAATATAGACAATAGCTGCAATTTTTGTTTACGGTATATAAATTAGTAATTATTAATGATTTAATGAAACATTTAATCTATAAAACAAACCTGAATATTAGTTTGAAAATTATTAATTAAAATCGGAGAAAGTATTAGTGCAATCTATTTTTGTATCTTTTTAAATGTTGCGAAGATATTCAATTCAATTCACTTAATTAATTAATTTTAAAATTGTAATATATTTATAAATAAGCTGTGATTGCGCAATTAACATAAAAAGAGTATTTTCTCGTCAGTAATGAATGTAATATAATTAATATTTTCCTTTCTTAATTTTCAATCATATATATTTATTGCTGGTACCTACATTAATATTTCAAACGTTTTACTAAGAAACGAAATTTTTTAAAGCCAAACTAAAATTTAGCTTAACAAGATATTGAACATAATTTTGGTTTTGTACATTATTGTTTCTCGAAATGATATATAATCATAACACAATGTCCGTTTGTATTTAGTTTTATTCCAATTTAAATTTAACTTATTCCATGCGTACTTAATATTAACAATAAGAATTCAATTCAGTATTTATAGACATAAAAATAAATACATACATTTTCTTGTGAATTTGGCAAGATCCTTTATATGCAAGTAGATAAAATGTAAGAAATCTATTGAGGTTTTAATAAACATTATAGTGTTACATACAAAAATATAAAAAGGTACAACATTTAAAAATAAATCTTTTCTTATTATTTAAAACCTAAAAACATAATTTATCATATAATATTTTTAGGACTGGTACTCATACTGGTATATTTAACTCGATTTCTACATATATCGATGCATTTATAAATCACACAAGTCAGTGATAGTAAACAAAATTATTCTTAATTAAAATTAAAAATAAAATTTTGAATCATCAGAAATGATAAGCCAATAAAATGGTCTGATAAATTAAAATAAAGTATCCAAACGCTGAAAATAAAAATATTATATACTGGCTATTGGAATCTATTAATCAAAGTGTAAATAAAATGTACTAGTTTAAAATTATAACTGTTTTAATATTTGTTATAAAATAGAACAACGTAACAAGAAACATAAATAACGGTTAAAGTATATAATCAGAATAACAAGAGATATATAAGATTATATATTTTAGTTCCCGGGAGGTTAAATAAATAATAATCAATTTTATATTTAAGGAATTATTGAAAAATTGAAAATTACTTAATGATATAAGTAGGATACAGAAGTGGACCTCTGGATCATGAATCCTCATGATATGTATCTTTACGTATCTTAACGGCACATAACTCATAACTCGGAGTATCTTTACGTATAGGTTTCAGTTCCGGTTTTGGTTTCAATTTTTTCAATTTTAGTTTCGGTTTCCGAAAACATTTTAAATATTGGAAGACTTTATAATTATGAGAGATAAAAATTTTACAAAAATAAAGTAATCACGTAAAATTTTAATTTGAAAAAGCGCGGATATTTTAAAGATTAGTTATTTAAACAAAACATGTCTGGTGTCATTTAAACCAAAATTTAAATTTAAAAGTGTGCTGGAATTTTGCAGTTTTTGCACGACATTAAAATTGAAATATTCGGAAAATTGTTCAATTACAGGAAAAATTTATAATTATGTGGGATAACATTTTACAAAAATAAAAATAAAATTTGAAATTTTGAAGATTACATATTAAAACAAAACACTTGCCACGTAATTTAAACCTGTATGGCAGGAAACATTATGTGATTATTGTGAACCTACATGCACCGATTTAAAATTAAAAAAATTAAAATTTGGCTTTCGGTTTCGGAAAAGTTTTTTGCACTATTCAAATTGATATATGGAAAAAATTGTTCAATTACGGAAGATTTTATAATTATGCGAGATAAAAATTTTATAAAAATAAAGTAATCGCGCGAAATTTAAATTTGAAAATTTACGGAAATTTTAAAGAATATTTATTAATAATAGGCTTGTTCAGATTTTACCGTGTCAAACCACTGCAAGGAACATATAAATAATCATTATAGACTAGACTGGACAAACATTTTATAGCCAGTCCAATGATTGTTCAATACGACAGCGCTAACAGTTAACTACAACCAGGAGTACGTTGCGAGACTCCTTTCAAATTTAAATATGCTAAAAATTGTTCAATTATGGTAAGATTTTATGATTATGTGGGATAACAACTTTCCAATTTATTTTCAGATTCCACTTCACACTGTATACTACTCGTAAAATAATTTACTACTTATAATGATTTTTTTTCGTTTTGGAGTATTTAAAGTAATTTTTGAAATTTTTTTAATAAACTTCTATTTAAATGAAATAACGGCTGAAAATTGTTAGAAAATCGCATTTAAATTTTTCCATAAAAAGTAGATGTCTAAAACACAAGTTTAAAGAAAACTACTCGATTGATTTTCGATCTGATTGGAACAAAAGGAGGTGATTTTGGTCAAACATTTTGTATTAACGTTTTATATCTCTATATTTATCTTGATTTCTTAGATAAGTTTCTTTCTGGTTTAAGATAACAAAAATAGCCAGTTTATCCATAGATATAAATATATTTCAGTTATAACAGGTACAAGTAAGACATTGCACAACTACAGTTGTGAATGTTTACATTAAACAGCGGAATAAATAAAACGTCCCTTCGCAGACACTACCCATTATGTCAATTGGTAAATCCAGAAATTTATGAATATACGACCCTAGTTGCATCTTTGCAGCATCGTAAAGTCCATGTAATTTTCACATCATGTATATGAATCCAAATCACTCATTACCTCCTCCATTTTTTTTCAATATGTCTGATTTCTGGTATAGATATTGTAGCATGAAAGTGTGTATAAGCTTTTTATAAAATTGTTCCATTTTTTCGACTATAGGATAGACTATCATCGATTTTCGTACGATATAAGTAGTTAAGCAGAGGTTTCATATCTGTATAGTGAGATACCGCCTCTGTATCAGAGGCGGATCCCCCCAGTTCATCATCACTACTGCAATCCATTTCATTTTTAATCTCCTTCACCTGCTAACTGTATATTTTTATAGTCTATTTATGGCTTTCCCCTATATGTGTGCAAGTCTGAGAAACAAGACAGATGTTAAGGTGATTAAACTTATTTTGTTAAATCATCAATAGTAATAGTAGTACAATAATATCCCCTTACCCCTTACAATACCGATACGTGTCGTCTCACAAATTGTCTAATAATATAGTCACAATTCCCAGTAAGTGTTAATACAATCATCCTTAAACTCCAAAATGGTTCGCTAAAGGTATGCTGAACTCCTAAATGAATCTCTAAATGTATGTTAATAGTTACCTAACGGTATTCCAAAAATTCCATAAACTCCAAAAAGATTCCTTAAAAGTATGCTAAAAATGTGCTAAACTCCTAAATCCTAAAAGTAGGCAAACAATTCTTTAAAATCTTAAATGATTCCCTAAAGGTATGCTAAACACTTAAATGAATCCCTAAATGTATGCGAAGATTTCCATAACGGTATTTTAAAAATTACCTAAACTTCTAAATGATTCCCTAAAAGTCTGCTAAAAATGTTATAAACTCCTAACTGATTCTCTAACGGTGTATTAAAAATTCCCTGAATTCCTAAATTATTCCATAAGTACCATAAGTAAAAATAACATGTTTATCCATAGATACATATATTCTGTTATAAAAAGGGGGATATCTCAGTTTACAACAGTTAATATTTTCATAACAGGAGAAGCATTAGTATATATATCTTCGGATAACCGGGAATCATCAAAATTAACACATATAACTATGAAGTATCTCTGTTAAATGTATGTGTCATCTCCCCTCGTCTCCAAATAAACGTCTATTGAATGACGTGGGTTGATATATTATTGATACTGGTACTTGTCGTTTTGACACATGCAAGTCCGGGGGTGATAGGTATTGCTCTGGTGCTTTTTGTGTTTTTCATACTTGTCTTCACTAGAGCAACCATTTGACGGAAAAGTCTATCATTCAAAATTGGTTCAGTTTTTATTCCCACTTGACTATGTATGACCTGGTTACGCGCAAGGTTAATTCCTCTCCTTGCAGAATTTGTCAAGTATAGAATGTTTGAGACTCTTATTATTATTCATAAATGCAACAGACACGATGCCTTGCAGCTTCTTTATACCCACTTTAATGAATTGAAGAAGATAAGCAGTAACTGTGCTACTATGAGCTCTACTTTGGAGGAAGCAATCAAAGGAACTTGGTGAATCTGGAAAAACCAAGTGAATCAAACTGTAGACAACGTAACTAGAATGAAAGTGGGTGTTGATGAAAAATACAGAGAAAGAGGAGATTATACATTTGACTAGGAGAATTAATAGAACATTTATGTATCTCTATTATGGCTATGTCTTAACTTTGATGATGCCCGGTTATCCGAAGATATATTTACTAATGCTTCTGTTGTTATGAAAATGTTAACTGTTGGAGTGAGATATTCTGCTTGTTATAACAGAATATATGTATCTATGGATAAACATGTTATTTTTACTAATGGTATTTATGGAATCAGTTAGGAGTTGTTGGAATTTTTAGCATACCATTAAGGAACTCTTAGCATACATACATTTAAGGATTCATTTAGAAGTTTAGCATACCTTTAGCGAACCATTTTGTAGTTTAAGGATGATTATATGAACACTTACTGGGAATTGTGACTATATTATTAGACAATTTGTTAGATGACACGTATTCCTATTGTAAGGAGATTTTATTGTACTACTATTACTATTGATGTTTTAATAAAATATGTTTAGCACCTTAACATCTGTCTTGTTTCTGACTTGCACATATGTATATAGGAGAGAGCTATAAATAAGCTATAAAAATAAATAGTTAACAGGGTGAGGGGAACCAGAAATGGATTGCAGTAGTGATGATGGACTGGGGGAATGCGCCTCTGATACAGAGGCGGTATCTCACTATACAGATATAAAACCTATGCTTAACTACTTATATCGTACGGAAATCGATGAGAGTATATCCTATAGTCAGAAAATGGAACAATTTTTATTAAAAGCCGGCACACACCTTCATGCTACAATATCTATGCTAGAAATCGAACGTAGTGAAAAAGATGGAGGAGACAATGAATGATTTAGTCTCATATACATGGGATGAAAATTACCTAGAATTTTATAATGCTTCAAAGGTGCAACTAAGGTCGTATTTTTGTCCATTTCTGAATAACCAATAGACATAATGGATTGTGTTTGCAAATTTTCACAACAATTTTCATCTATAATAATGTCTACGTAATTCTAAGTCCTATTATTGAACAATACAATAAATTTACTGCGCTCTTTGAAGCTATCCTAACTATATTACTATTTATAACTTTGATACTTATAGGTATGCCTGAAATGTTTAACAATTCTACATTAAGACCTCAAGTATCCGAAACAACGGGGGAAAGATGTTTTATTTGCTCCACTTTTTAATGCAAACATTCACAACTGCAGTAGTGCGATGTCTTACTTGTACTTGTTATAACTGAAATATACTTATATATGTATGAATAACGTTGCAATTTTTTTTTTCAATCTTCTACCGGGTGCATAAGGCTAAATAAGATGTCAGGATAAATATAGAGATATAAAACGTACAATACAACATTTTTTGACCAAAATCGCCAAATCTTTATGTTCTAATCAGATCAACAATCAATCCAGTAATTTTCACTAAACTTGCGCTTTAGACAAATGTTAAACATCGACTTTTATGAAAAAAATTAAATGCGATTTAAACCAATTTCCCTCTGTAATGTCGTTTAAATAGAAGTTTATTAAAAAATCTCAAAAATTTCTTTAAATACTTCAAAACGCAAAAAAAATCATTACAAGTAGTATCCGAATTTTTTGCGAGTAGTACATAGTGTGAAGTGGAATCTAAAAAATAAATTGGAAAGTTGTTATCCTACATAATTATAAAGTCTTCCCGTAATTGAACAATTTCAGCGCATACTTAAATTTGAATGGTGCGCTAAAACTTTTCAGAAACCGAAAGCCAAATTAAAATTATTTAAAGTTTAAACTGGTGCATGTAGTTCACAATAGTCACATAATTTTTTCTACGGTTTCAAATGACGTGCGCAAGTGTTTTGTTTTAATAACTAATTTTTAAAATTTAAATTTCGCGCGATTTCTTTTATTTTTGAAAAAGTTGTTATCCCGCATATTTTTAAAATATCTAATAATTGAGCAATTTTCCTAGTATGTTCAAATTTAAATTTCGAGCAATTATTTTTATTTTATAAAATTGTTATCCCGCATAATTATAAAATCTTCCCGTAATTGAACAATTATCCACTTATTTAAATTTGAATGGCGCACTAAAACATTTCCGAAACCAAAACTAAGATCTTTAAAACCAAAACCAAAATTAAAATGTTTTAAAATTTAAATCGGTGCATGTAGTTTACAATGGTCACATAATTTTTTTCTGCCATACGAATTTGAATAGACATGCGTAAGTGTTTTGTTTTAATAATAAAACTGTAAAATTTCCGCGCATTTTCAAATTTAAATTTTGCGCGATTTCTTATATTTTGTAAAATTGTTATCCCGCATAATTATAAAATCTTCATGCAATTGAACAATTTTCCGCCTATTTAAATTTGAATGGCACAATACAAATTTTCCCAAACTGAAAAAAAATTGAAAAAATTGAAATCGAAACCGAAACTGAAACCGATACGTAAAGATACATATCTTTACGGGGTGATAAGTCATGCACCGTAAAGATAAGTAAAGATTCGAGGTGACGAGTTATGCGCTGTAAAGATACGTAAAGAAACGTATCATGATGCGTCATGACCCAGAGGTGTACCTCTGTGTACTACTGATATAAATTGAAAAATATTTATATAAAACTGAGAAAATATTGTTTTTGTTTACACCACTTCTTGTTATAAAAGAAAATACCAAAAAAACTCAGGAAAAACATATTCATTATTTTTATAAATTATGTGACATATTTGCTTTTAAATTTAACTAACAATATATACATACAAATTCATTGATTATAAATAATATCGATATTAAAGTCAATCGAAATATAAAATAAATTTTCCAAAAACTCTGTTTAAATTTATTCACTAGTTTATGACATTTCTTTTAAAGAGTGTAAAAATCTAGAAATAGGTGCAAAAAATAGAAGAAAATAATATTCTTATAAATTTATAAATATTTTAATTTATCATACAAATATCTGTAACATCTGTTTGTATTTTGTTTTGCCAAACGTCAGTTGCATCTTCCAAATTTATAGTCTTAAATGTGGTGATTATTTTACCTATACACAAGTTTACAATTTCACATGTAAAAAGACACAAGTTTACAAGTTTAAAAGTAATTCGGTTTCACAAGTTCACAATTCTCAATTACAACTGAATTTCACAAGTCCACAAGTGTTTGCGTCTCACGATTCATAATTTACAAGTGAATCCAAACATGATTTTGGAATTTCCTTTGTGAATTGTGGAAATCTTACTGGAGCTCTAGGCACTTGTAAGTTATGTTCGCAAGGTTAATTTAAGTTAAGCAAACATATTCTAGTTTGATCAATATCAACTAATAATATTGAAATCTTTATGTTAGTGAATTTGATATTAAAGCTAATAAAAATCAGACAATTTATTAATACTTCCGCAATATTTACATATTTATATATATTCATTGCAATTTCTTGTTATATGGCATAAATAATTTGAAGAAAATGTTTTGTTTTGTAACTGTAAATCGAATCATATACATATTTTAGTGCATATTTTTATATATATTTTTTCATATACATATATTAGTTATTTAAATAAGATTCAGTTGAATAGATACTCGTGTATAGATAGATATATTTGCTCTTTTGAGATTAGCGGGAGGGTTCATTTGTTTATATATTAAGTGATATAAAATGTAAATCAAAACTATAATACCACAAAACTTTATTCACAAAAAAAAATTAATATACCCGCCACCATATCATATTCACTTTGTCTTTGTTCCCTTGTAAAAAAACTTAGTGACCCAAGGCAGCTCTTTATAATGCTAGCAAATATCCTAGTTAAGTATAGATAACATAAAACTGTTATGACAGACAGAATTCATGCTAAGGCATGGAATACTATATATAAGCACCTTTAGCTAAGGGCAGATCACGACCCGCAGGAACTTAAACACACTTTAAATACACCTGTTCCACATTACATTCGAATATTTGGTACAAATAAAAGGGAACTTAGCTTATGACATCAAAATGAAAGTATGCATGTCATTAAATATTGGTGTCATAAATAAAGAAGGGTGCTACAGTATTGTTCTCTCCTATAGTAGGATTTGTTGTATTATAAATATTCTGATGAGATAATTTTCCTAGGCTAAATATAACTATTAGCGGTTAAAAGGGAGTGATGTTCATTTCTAATTGACTATGCAACTTTTTAACGAAACTAATAGATTCTTGCGATTATGCTATAAATAGTTTGACGGTAGTTCAATTCTTATATTTCACAAGTCCACAATTGTGTTTTGAGAAACCAATTGTACGTACACTTGTAAATTATGACTTGTAGATTTGTAGACTTGTGGACTTGTGACTTGTGTATTATGAAACACACCCAATCTGTCATTAAAAATTAGTCATTAGTAGGGTTTTTAATAATTTTATAAATATTCACATTAAAATTTCGTATGAACTTTGAATCATACGATTTAATGCCGATTTATTGCTAATAAAATTCACTAATAGGGATACAAATTTTATCAACATACGCTTTTTGTTCTTTATTATATTTCTAAAAGAAAGCAATTGGACTAAATTGACGCGTCATTTTGCATATCAGTTTCTAACATTAATAAATCGTACTGTTTTTTATAAGAATGCAAAATATAATTGTATAATGCAAATTAAGGCAATCATGTATTTTTTATACATGTAGATAATTATTACATTAATTAGCCCGCTATATATTTATACCTATTCATGATATTTGGATATATTTTCAACATGTAAGTTTATGGCATCACATTTTTATTTTTAAAAGTAGTTATTTTTATTATTAGTAAATATTATCATTTGTGTTATTTATTGATGTGATATATACATAGGTAATCACAACTTTTTCCGCTATTTCCATAGTTATTGAAAACTTAAAATATAAAACATTTAATTACCAGAATTAAAATAAAATGTGTTACAGTTAAAAAACGCAATAGTTAAAGTTACAATTACGTTATATATGTCTTTTTTTCTTCCAGGAAATTTGCGATCTAGATTTATTTATTATTTTGTATGATTTATCATCTATTTATTATCAAATTCCTTTAAAACAAATTACAAGTAACTGTTGATAAAATAGGTACAGTTTTCGAAATGTAGGTATAGATTCCTACTTATCACGAGGTTCGATAACCAAATAGAATCATTGCATTTTACTGTTTTTCTGTTTATGTTTTTTCATGTTCACCAACACTATACAATTTATAAAAGCATGAAAACAGAAGTATACATAGAGTCACTAAGAAATATTAAGTTTTCGTATATATGCGAAAATAATATATATATAATTATAAATAAACAATAAAATTATTAGTTACAAATTTTGTGGCTATCAATGTTAATCAATGTAAAATAATTTTATTGCGTGCAAGTTTCAATAATATCACGATAAAACATTTAGAAGATTCACTCTTCTTAGTACATTTAAGCTTTTAATTTTACATTTACATTGACGGTATATATTAGAAAAATCTAAATTTTCGTTAAACACCAGAATTTAACATTTGAATAAACAAACAATTTTTATACCTTCTACTCCTTTTCTGCTTTCAATATCTTTGCTTTCCTAAAATAATTCCTATATTAGCGCAAATAAGAAAAAACGAAATGGGTCTTTTATATATATATCTTATAAATCATATTTTCCCATGAAGATTTTAGTATCGATAAACATTGAAAAGTGATCATTTCAGAACTTTTCATGTAATATATAGCCATTAAAATACTCATCAATTATATAGGTTTGTGTATCTATACATATAAAATATTGCATTAATACACGCAGCACAATCGTGATATCCTTATTACATAGGTTCATGTTTAACACAAATATTGAAATAGGGAGCCTTAAATATAAAGCTGGATCATTGTTGTAACCTGATCTCTTCTACTGTTACACTTTTATCGAAATTGTTTGTTTATAAATTAATAATTCTAAAATTAAACGAAACTTTAAAGACTTTTTGACACAATGGGTTAGCATTTTTAAAGTATGTTAGATCTTAAATAAATAGAGTGAAAATGTAGCTTTATGGAAATATTTTCCTGCTATACATACCTTCCTTACAAAAAGTAAAATGATTTAATATAGGAATACCCACGGAACTCTCAATTAGAACTCCAATATATAGAGTTCCATGTATTGAGTTCCCACATTGAAATATAATTATTATGTTTATTTTCAAAACATCATTAAAATAAAAACAGTAATTCTGGAATATAACCATATCAGGTAAATACTAACTCTTATAGTATATACCATTTTAATAGGTACCCCCTGGTCCATATATTTTGTTATTTACCGCGTAAAGGTTTCTGTATAGGGTGTCATACCAGTATAATTTATGTAGTTATGAAAACTGTCGAAGGGAAGACCATCGTAGAGCAGTTTGGTGATGTCATGATGCTCAGAGGGATTGCTGTGTTGATGTGAGATGCTGTAGAAGACCCTCCAATAGCCGGTGCACAGACTTGCCACTGACAGCACAACACCCAGAAACATGAGCACAGTCGAGAAAGCTTGGATGGAAGCCATTTCAATCTAAAATGCAATTTAACATATCCAGTAATATAGTGAAAGTTTAATTAGTATCAACATTTTTAGTTATCTTTAAATATTTCGAAGAAATAATTGCAAAGAATAATTTTTATTTCTGACCCTTATAGTTACCTATCTTAAAATGTTTCAGAATAGAGAAACAAGGTGGAATTTAGAAAATTCTTATTAATCCTTATTTAATGAAAGGAAAGTAGCTTGCTTCAGAGTACTACTTACTAGTATATCTCAAGTACGATCCCAATTGCCATTACAATTTCTTTTTTGAATCCACACATTTAAAAAGCTCATCCCTCATCCTTATTGTCTGAGGCAAAAATTAATGACGACTCTGAACTTGTTTCGTAATGTTTTTAAAAATAAACTCATTACAAATTTATTCAATTAAGCATTACTCACATAAGCTACAAGTCTTGTTGATATCATTAATTATGATGCTTTATATCTATTTGAAGTATATGTTCCGTTCACTCATCAATTACTTCCATTTTTTAATTAGTTAGTAATAAATTTCCTATTTTTATATGACTATAGTCAAGCCATGGCCGTGGAAAAATCTGCATCATTCATGAACGTTTTTAAATGACCATGGTATGGTATCTTGGATGATTTTAAAAGATAGGCTGCCTAGTGTATGGTTATCACTGAGGTCAAACAAAAAGGTAACGTCTATTTCACGTTTAGGCCAAATACTATTTCATGCAAAAGCTAAATTCCCGCTAAACTACTGAACCAAATTTAGCTTCGAGCGAAGCATATATCAAACTAGCATAAGAGTACTATGTTTAAGTAGAAATGGAGATTAATCGATTATTTTAAAATTCTTTATTATCATTAGTTAAGTTGTTTCACAGCAATTGGGCTCGGGCGCATAAAACTATTCTTAGGGGGGGGGTTTCGCTAAAAACGCCCCAAGGAGCTTTTATCAATATCGATTATACTGTACAATTCTAATTAAACACTGTACTTTAATGATTCCAAATATTTTTAGCTCAGGCTATAAATTTGATTCAAGTATGTTTGGCGTGAATTTGACTCAGATGTGAAATACATGTTAGTCCCCCAAAAAAAGTCCCCCAAAAAATGGAATTTAAATATACGAATATATTATGTAATATGAGGCCCGTTCAATAAGTCAAGTAGAGAGACGGAATAATTTTTTCACATATCTATAGGAAATTAATGTCTATGAAAAAATGTTTAAATATCTATGTCATGTAGTTTTTCTGTTAAAATAAGATCATTCAAAAAATGTTTTTAATAAAGTATTAATATTTCAATTTGTCCTTCAGAATTTTAATTTCAAATATAAAATCGATATAACGTGAAATCTGTTTTGTGTATATAATTCTAGAATAGTTACATATATATGTCAACTTTAACTACATATATGTGAAATTAAGTAACATTATATATGTATAAAATGACTGACTTTCGCCATTATTAGAGTGAATTTCGTTTTGAACCCTTTCATCTGCCATATTTCGTCTCTACATATTGTATCTTCTCTTCATGAGAACATCATTCTTGATTATATTTCTACAGCATGTTGAGTAAATATACCATTTTACAAGAAGTCGATGTTACTCAGTTTGTGGATCGTTGACTGCTGATGTGTGATGACAGTAAGAACCTTAGTTCGACTCTACTTCAATCCCTCGTCCTTGGTTAAGATAATAACGTTAGGGAACGCTTAATAGTAACCCGAAAGTGTTATTCTAAACAGTATCGAATATTCCATAAACGAATAACTTTTAGGTTTACTCAACGAGATCTTTACTTTTACGCGTAATACTAAAAGAAACAACATATATTTATACTATAAACAATTTCCAACCATAATATTGAAGCCAACGTGGAAATGTTGTATTATACCTACATATTTAAATGTATAGGTGATAAAAAGTTTATATTATGAATTATGATATTTTAACAACAAGAGCGAATTTCTTAACACTTTGACATCTTAACATTTATATTTAGGTACTTCTAAACAATTAGAAATGATTTAAATACATTTATTTATTTATTCTGTGTATATTAAAAATTTACATAAAACCAAAAATGTCCTAAAATGACACAATATATAGACGACTATATCATATGATCAAATAATGAATACAGATAAAATATTCTATAACTGTTTAAGCATTGGACACTTCTCTCACTACTGTTTTGACTTAAAATTCTCTTCCTGTATTAATATGCATATTTGATTAGGTCTACATCCTGTTTGTAAGAAATAACTTACTGCAGGCGATTTGTTTTATCAAGATATTATTTTTACTGTTTTACTGTTTTACCTAAAATCCTGACTTCGATAGATCAATAAATAATCGTCAACTAAAATTTCTCGTCTATTCATGTTATTGAAAACATATTCAATTTAAATTCCGACTAGATATCCTATTCAGAATATTTGAACATTTATAGATTAAGGTAACGATTGAGTTATCACAGAATCGGGACACTTACAAACTTCAAATACTCCAGAAATTTAATTATTGATTATAAACTGTCAATTAAACTTCATATATTCAATACTACTAGAAAAAACAGTATTTAAATACATATTTGTTATCTAGTAATTTTAAAGTAACGTATAATTATTTTTTATTTAAACACTAAAATATTTACTATCTAAATAACACAAGTTACAAATTTATCTTTTATTTTATTTATTTATTTTTGATAAGGCATCAAAAATAGGTTTAGGAATAAACTTACCATTTCAAAATAATTTGAACACAACCTGTGCCATATAACTTTATACGAGGGGTGCCATATTCGTGAAAAAATAGCTAATATATATGTATATAGTTGAAGAATATACATAGGTACACTATATACATACATAGGGTGTTTTTCTCAAAGCCATATATCTATCAAATATGCCTAATTGAATAAAATGATGGAGCAGTCAATTTCCTATCGCTAAAAACTAAACCTGCACAAAATGCACCAATAGTATGTATAGTGAAATTCGAGACAATGAATAAAACAAAAAAGTTTCTGTCCCTAATACAAATTAGAACATAACGCAATAGTCGATAAAACAAGGATTTTTCGCTTATTAAACATCGATTACTGCAACTATTTCATATTACAAGTTTTCAGAAATAAATAATGTATATTTCTGATAAGTTGGTCTTTCTAACAAAAGAAAACAAATTTTATACATACACCCATTTTGTTAAATTGATATTAGTAAGTATATTCTACTCTATAATCTCACCATAAACTTTTTATAAATTTTAACTGAATACAAATAATTTTTTTTATAAAACATATATTATAAATTATAAATAAACCAAAAAATATGACATTAAATATATTTTTCAGCTTAACATAAAGCTTCACTTGTTTGATTTATTTCAGAAGTAAGAATTTGTCAGATTTATTATTTATAAGTCAGAATTAGTTATTCCCTTTATCATATGAGTCTACCGAGTTTTATATACTTAATTTATTGTTTTGGTGTATTTGATTGTGAAAATATTGTAAAAAAGTAAACAGCTAAATATATCTTAGGTACCTTTGCCTATAAAATTGCTTAATCTTGAAATTATTACATTTTTGTTTAATCAGCAAGGCTTTCTTATAAAGATATATCTTATTTAGTCTCGATTTCACTAATATTTCGTAAAATATTACTAGGTAAAACTGATATTGCTTTTAGTAACGAAATAGTCCTACAATTCAGTCAAAAATCAAATTTCATGAATAAAATGCATTTTCTGATGAAACGTCAAAATCAATCACGAAGGTTGACAAAAAAATTAAAATGACAAGAAGGAGAAACACTATTGCATCTAAAATAAACCTTTTCAAAAAGGTACATAAATACACTTTTAAAAGTTCAATTTAAATGTATTTCGTTTTTGAGCACCTGAAGATTACGCTGATATCAAAATTGACATTTTTAATGTGCTCTATATTAGTGGTCAGATAAGGCCTATTAATTCTCCTTTATAATTAATGTCCGTAGTGCACTTATAGCATCTCTCTCTCTCTCTCTCTCTCTCTCTCTCTCTCTCCCACTCTCTCTCTCTCAGTCTCTTTCTCTCTCTCGAGCAACGTCACCAATGCTCTTCTTATTATAAATATATAGATATATACATTTATATCAATACTATAATAATGCCTAATTATTTTTATAAATTAATAATTTTTTTGGATATTACACGCTTGAGAATAATTTCCAGCGTTCTATGTGTATTTATTAATAAATATTTATATAAATCAGAATTTACACTTATACCTACATAAAATGATTATAAGAGTTAATAAAGCATATATATATATTATTATTACATATATATTTTATATGTATATAATATAATATTAAGCCATTTATATACTATAATAGGTTCACGTCTTCTTTACCTGTTTTATTGTATATAGATATAAACTATCATAAATATATATATACCTAAGTTATATATATACATGTTATCTATGTTATACATGTTATATATATGTTATCTAACTTTTTAATTTGATGATTGCACTTATTCCAAGGGTTGTTTGTTTAATTTTGATATAATTTGTTGACTCCGTGAATGATTTTCTTATTGAAAAGAACTTTTCATAGAATTTTCGTGTTTTCATAATGAATAAATAACGAGTTTTTTATAAATAGTCAATTAAATTTTTGATCACCACATTTACATAACAGTGCACTTTACGGAGTATAGAGTGAAAATTATACTGCGTAATCAATCTCTAAATTTATTGATTATTAAAGATTTGTAATTTTTAAATTATTATTATTTGAGCCAATTATTAATTAGTATAGTTTGAAAGAATAAATCTTTCTAAAGTAGTAATACAAAATAATGAAGGAATTTTATACATAAGGTCTTCATATCATAATTTATCAATAATAAATATAATGCAATGTAATATATATATACAAAAATTATTTCAAGAAAATAATTTATATAATATTTTATTGTTGAATATTACTTACATGTTATATGTTTTCAGTGTTTTCTTTATTAACATAGATAAAGTAACCATTATTTTACATATTTACAAAAAATAAATATCTGTATGAGTTGAATGTAATTAATCCCTTATAGTACATTCTTTAGTATAGAATCTTTTTTAACTTAACTTAAAAATAATAAAATTACATTGGTTTCAATTTAGATAATCATATAAAACATTTATAAATGAAACGATTTTTCTGGTAAAACCACACCTGATGTTAGCATTACACACATAATTTAGAGCCATATTCATATTCAGCACTATGATATAATGAACTACTATGTTTGAAACTTCAAGATTTCTTGAACGCAATATAAGAAGTTAAATGGTTGTAACAATCTTTGAACTCTAATTCTTGTTTTTCTCTCTTCTCTTCGTGTGCCCTCCATCTTCCCTCATTTATTCGTTTTTTCCCATCGAGTAAATCTTTGTCTCTAAAAATCTTTGCTCTACACATTTTCTAATACTACTATACCTGAAAATGAGGCAATAGGAAATTGAGCGGATAAGGGGGGTTGAAGAGGTACAAGACAAAGAATGGAACTCGCTTCATAGTGGGTGACCAAAACGACTGACCAGACAAAACTTGATAAACTAAATTTAATTTATTGAAGAAAGTCACCTATTTACCCTATATTCTGGGAATCAACATCGTCTGGTGAATTATTAATCAAATAGAGCGCACTTTGATTTGATTTCTGATGTGAATATATCTTACAAGTTCTGGCAAACGAATATTTTCTAATTCGTGTGTGTGTGGGTGCGTGTATGTGTGTTCATTTTCCCTTCAAACTTTAAAAGCCTTACTATGTCCATTATTGTGTAAATATGTATGCATATAATTTTACATCATAAAACTGTATTATATGAGTATTATATATATTTTTAACATTTTTTTTCTAATGGTAGATTCTATTTACTTTTATTGCTCTTATCGTCTATATAGACTAACCAATTTTATCATTATTCCACATTTATCAAATGAATAATTATGTGAAGAATGTTTCATTTTCACATATCTGGATAGATTAGTATAGAATAGTGAAAATCGGTAGGTTTTATATTATATGTATATATCCTATTGAGCACTTTTAGCTTCTACAGATTTTATAACCCGCATATGTTACAAACAAATTTGATTACTTAAGACTGCTTGAATATTGTATTGAAACCTTTAATTCAGTGTTAAAAATACCAATTATTAATTATAACATATTAAACAGTTAGTTAATTTGGGAAAATATCTGTCATAATTAAAAATAATTGTAAAATACGCTATTGTCAGTGTTTATCATGTGATGAAAGAAACCAAAGTAAAAATAGTAATATACATGTTTCGGTTAGTCTCAATATTGATTCGTAATAATTGGTAGAATCATCTCAAAATATTTATTATTACTGTAGATTTCTTTCTTCACTATCTTACACAATATATGAAAGTAATTTTTATCAGGGGGCTAACAGAAACATTAAATAGGGGGTTATAATACGAATTTAAATAACTAAATTATATTTCATTTGTAAACAACTCATAATATTGAACTAATATATTTCTAATTGGAAAACAAATTGGTTAAAATAAGCTTGGGGTATATAAAATATATTTAATATGGGTATTTAATTATTTGTTACCTTACGCATATTCCAATATTGATTCACTAATGTGTCTAGTTATAATGTTTTAAATATATATATAAATTATAAAATTAAAAGGAATTAAATTAGAAATATTAGCAGAAATTGGTAATTACATTATAATTTCTATATTTATGAATTATTTCTACTAAGCACATTTTGTTCATATTTCCATTCCATATCGCAAAAATCCATATCATGCACTATATAAAATTCTATATCACAATAATATATCTTCGTTTTATTCTATTTTATAGTATCATCACAGAACCAAAATTGACAGTAACTATATTAATAATTTAATGCAGATAAATTATTGACAATGTTATTTGCTTGGTAAAAAATAACTAAGAAAATTACATTAGAAATATATTTATATAAACATTTCTAAGAGAAAATTAATATACACATTTTTAATAAAATTATTTGACGAGTAGAAGCTAGGTATATTATATATTTAACGTATACTCAAATAACTCCATTAACTCAAAAATAGTTTCCGTAAAGTCTAAATCATGCTGGAAAATATCTTTATAGCTATATGGTAGTAATTGCAACATTATGAGCACTCCTCACAAAAATATTCATTGATTGTAGTCAATAAAAACTGTGCGAGTTAATTTAATTTCACGAGTTGTATAACTAAATCAACATCACCATTCCTCGCAACTGAAATGGAAACTAGAAACCTGAACTCTTCCAGCTTCAATCCTTTTATTAAAAAGCTGTTGTAAACTTCTATCTGATCTGAGTAAACAATCCGTCCACTAATAAAATAAATAAGTAAATATGAAAATGTGTGCGACAAATTTAAGTATTTTTAAAATACATCTTAAACATATAAAATACCTAACGTATAAAGTTTAAGTAAAACGTTCATATACATACTTGCTCATAAAAGTAAGACAAATTTGTATATAATATTTTGATCAATATTATTAATAATGTTTTTTAAATGAAATTCCATTTTCTAATCATTGATTGACTGGTACCATACGAGGTATATTAGAAACCAACAATTTAAGAACTTTTACAGTTGTATACTCTAGTCTTATAAAGATATATTATGTACTATATATACATATTATTGTATACTATAACATTATCACTATATTTTCCCAAATTTTATTAATCAATGTTAACAGTTGAAATTTAAGCATTTCATTATATTTAATAAATGTTATAAGTAAATTAAATATACATAATTATATAAATATATATAAAAACGACCTATGCATAACAATTTTACGTGTCATTTATAAATTTTCATTTTGTATAAAAGAGTAAATTCGCAAATGAGTAAAGAAGAAATTTGTAACTGTTGAACATTATATAATGTAGACTGACTGATATTAATATCCTTGTAATGAACGTAAGGAAAAATACCTATTATGTGTTCATTTATACTCATATAAAAATATTGATATATTATAATAATTCTTATAGTCTTGCAATATAAACAAACTGTTAGATATATAATAAATTACTTTAAAATCGGCTTTATTTTAGAGTGAATAAATGTTTAAGGTATATAATAGAACATATTTGCATTGCTATTTAACAGAATACGTATGTATGTTTAAATCGTCACTTTACTTTAAAATTGACACATGTGCCACCGGATGGAGACAAACTTGCTTTTCACCTTTTGAACAACACAAACAAAATATGTGTCATGTTGAATGCAGAATGCAGAATTCTTTTTTTCTAACGGAAAAGGAAGCGTTATATGTATATGCATGTACCAGATGTCACGTTAGTATTACAGAAGTAAAAATGAACTAGAAAATTGTTCGCAATTAAAATATTGAAAAATAATTATGGACATAGGTTTTTAGCTTTAAAACGTTATTACAGGTCTAGAGCGTGTTTTCCATTAAGAAGTTTCCATAAGTAATGTATATTTTTGTAAAGGTTGTAGAATTTTTAAATTACGCACGGAAAAGTACCTATAGGGATACCTTACTACATTTCCATCATTATTTCATAGATGATTATTATTTTAATGGCTTCAGTGTTACCTATCTAGAAACCAAACTATGCAGGCACGTTTAGGTGTTTAAAGCCCAATATCGGCTTGATAGATTGATCAATTACAAATATGTTAGTTTTTTAATAACATATACGATGTATACATACAATATGCTAAATTAGTTGTTTTTTGGTATATGTATTTTTTGTTACATTTAATACATCAGTGGATATATATTATGTATTATATATCCATACTCTGCGTTTAACTCTATAAACGTACATTTATTTAGTAAACTTTCTTCTTCCAAAAATTGTTCAATAACTTTCTATGCTAAATAATATATTAAACTTTATAGAACCTAACATATACAAATATAGACTATATATAATACAAACTTCTATATATTCAGCAAAAATCTTTCAATCGAATAATTAAAATAAATATAATCTCCCTAAATACCCACAAAATATATTGTGTGTAGTATGCACCTTTTTGAGTAATTTTGAATAGTAAGATATATACATATAAGAGATACATAAGATATATAAAACAAATATCAACATAACTGCAATCAAAAAATACTAATTTGACTACATGTACCCACTTTGCTATTAAATATTGAAATATATCGCTATATAGACGTTGAAAGCAAAATAAACCTATATTCATTAGACATTTTGAAAGTAATTACAATGTCAAGAATAATCAGATTCTCAAAAAAAATTTCCAATTGAATAAAACATATAAATAAAAGCATTGTCATTTTATTTATTTTATATAAACTACGCTAAAAACTCAATTATAATACATGATAAAAAATAATATGAAATGTGCATTTAAGTACAATTTTAGTCTATGCTATTGTATCAATTTGTATTTCGTCAGCACAATGAAAATGGATAAAGAAATAAAACAAAATTAGTCAACGTTATTGGATATATAAATATTTACTATCCTATAATGCAATAAGCAAAATTTATACGTATGTATTATAAAAAAAGCTTATATTAAGTTTAATGTCTCTACAATATCAAATAACAAAACAATATATTTTGAACTTATTTCAAAAATTAAAATAGACAGATAAAAATATATTTAAAATTCAAACATTTAAAAAATTTTACATTTATATATACATATTATACAGAAAAATATTCCAATTATTATCATACAGTAAAGTTAAAGCAACCACTCTTATTGATTGTGTATACGGTTTAATACTAAGTTATCGTATTTGCTTAATTATTTTATACATTTCACTTTAAAAACACAAAATTTTACAATATGGCGTATATATAATCAATAAGAGTTGTTACCATCTAAGAGGGATATATTGCTGTGTGATTATTTTGAGAATTTATTAAGAGCCTTTTATTTATTTGCATAAAATGTTGATGCATTCATCTTTCTGCAAATATTAGTTATACGCTTTAATTTGCTATTAGCTGAGATAAACTGAAATATTAGTTCGCAGTTATTTTTTGTATTAATCAAAATATTTTAAGAACAACAAAAATGTTATCATTTATGTAAATACATATATGTATATGAAAAGAAACATATTCTTTAAATATTTTAATTAAAGACTAGTAATCTAAAAAAAACTTTTATTAATTTATTCACAATTTAGAGTAAAACATAAAAGATGTCCAGACATTTTACATAGATTAATAATCAAGTTATGTGTAACTCATAAATATTTAATATAGATATATTCTTAATGATATATAAATTTAAAATCTATGGTGTAACTAAGGTAATATCATCCAATTAGCCAAATTTGCCAATTTTAAAATTATTATTTTTAATGTGTCTAATCACTGTATATTGTTATTGCGAGATTGTACACTTCACACTCTAAGCTTCATAGATCTCTCACGAGAAAATATAATTTGTAGCAATTTCACGTTGTGCAAATTAAATATGCCAAATTTAATTAGTGAATAACATGGCATAAATAAATCTGTAATATGAAAAATTTTAGAAAGGTCAACATTGATCTATTTTGTTTTTAAATAATTTCGTAGCAATAAATCATTTGTCAATGAGTTTTTTTCTTCTTCATTCGTAATTCATGAGATGTTAAAATTTACTATTTTCTTGATCAATTATTCACGGAATATATCTAAAATTGAGAATGAATAGGTAAAGTCAATAAAATTCTTTGTTTTTTATTTCCAAATTAAGTATAAAATCGTAACATTCTATTTCAATTATAAGATTTAATAATAAATTAAATAAATTGAATATTTATTACAAAGATAAAATCTAAATTATATACGCTTTGAATTCTCTTTCATTACAGTGACATGACAACAGGGGCAATGCTTTCATTAATTATTTGAAATCAAACTTAGTGCTCATATTCGAATATAGTCGTAATTTGTGATTTTTACTGAATAAGTATCAAAATTTAAAATAGCTTTGTTTAAAATTAAATATTGTTATTTCTATCATTTGCTATAAATTTGAATATTAAATTTTATGCCGTTAAATGTATTCTTGTGACAGATTTGGAAAAAAATAAGTATTAAAAGAATACTTTTTATAAAAGCTTTCGATTTACAGATTAATTGAGGTAGGTATTATGCGTTACACAGAACTTTAAGACTACTCGTATTATTATTTTATAGAATAAATAATCTTTAGTTCGTAGAAGTATAAATGTTGTTTCCAGATTTTATTTAACCAAAATATTCTATTTATGCTATATAATAAAACTTCGAATTTTGTTAAAATAAAGCATTATAGAATTTTTAAACTCATAAACATTATCAATAAGGAAAACCTACAGTGCACTGCTTTAATTATTATAATGTTGCATTCACCATTTTTGAGTATTAGAAAATAAGAGATCTTCACATGTTTATAATATATTATTCATAATAAGTATTAATAATCTAAAATTAAAATAGTAAATGCTATCCTTTTTAAAGGTATTTTATTAATATAAAATAGAGCATCATAGAAACGTTTTCGGTTAAGAATTTATACATATACATGGTATTCATACATATACACTTCATTCAATTTTGTTTTGTTACAAGCTTAAAAATAATAATCTTTGATATATTAATCCCTGAAATTTATTAATTAATAATTAATAATAACAATCAGGTTTTCTCCGATTGATTTTATGAAAGTATACTTTTTTTAGTTGACCCCTCAGTTTTAAAATATCTTCAACTTCAAGCACTAAATATTATTGAAATACAGTAATATGATGTTATTATTTCATATGACGCTAATATATTAACATAAAATTTACAAAAATTTTTCATACTCAAAAATAATATATTATAGTTCACTGATGCACCCACCTTTAAATAATTTTGATTGATGCCTTTTACAGTTATCGATTTAACTTTGATTATATTTTCCCATAGAATGTTATAGGAAAAGAGCAGAGGATGTCCAGAACGAATATGAAGACAATTTCGTTTACTACATACAGCATTGCTAGAAAATCTTTAAAACTTCATTATAATTTCACTATGAAGTATTTGCGTAGCTCAATAAGAAAATATTTAGTTTAAATAAACCTAAAGTTATACACTATACCAAATGAAGTCTCTATGTAGCACTGTCGTCGTTTAAAACAATGAAAGCTATCTCCGTTTCTATTTCTATATCACACTTATATTCTCCGATTTAGTCACATATCTGAAGCTTTATGAGCAGCCAATCAGCTACGATGTATAGAATTGAATAATATTCATAGATTAGAATCTGACAAATGCAATCATTCATCGGGATTAAGTAGGTTTATTCTCAATAGGTATGGGATTAACTAAGAAGAATGAGTATGCACTTTTTTGTTTATATTTTCTCAAATTATATATCATAGAGACTAATATGATACCTAGGTATATCTGATCAATTAATTTACACAATATGATATAACATGCCACTATGGTAGGTATATCTACAATTGATATAAATAATATGACATTCATAGAGTACACATAGAGAAACGACTCTAAGGGCGTTGCTATGGATTTTGACTCCACAATAAATAAAATCTATTTTTG
>JAYRBW010058102.1:0-10872 GCA_036023295.1 Invenusta paracnida | reverse complement strand
AATTATATATGGATCATTAATAATTTGTAACCAATAAAATTGATTTTGGCGTGTTTAAAAAACTATAATTATACTAGGATTCAGAACTATATTGTCTAACAGATAGGTATATGGATCATATATGAATTATATATGGATCATTAATAATTTGTAACCAATAAAATTGATTTTGGCGTGTTTAAAAAACTATAATTATACTAGAATTCGAAACTATTTATGTGTTATAGAGCTATTGTTGTAACATGAATCTAATATATACATAATCTATAATAACTATACATGCGCACATAAAATATCCCTAATTATCCCTATATATATATGTAGTTATATAATATGCAACCATGCACATACATACATCGCATTAAAAGGAGAGTTAATAATATAGGTATATGCGTTCACATCAATGTAATAATATATAGGTATAGTGTGTGAAAAAAGGAAATGTGCAATAGAACGAGCTATATTGTTGCGCATGCATCCTATATATTATACTTATACATAAAATATTCCCCTAATATTTAGTATATAGTTATGAATAGTTGTAGGCCCTATATATTTATAGCTAAGCGAGTGATATATAGCAGAATGAATATTAAAGTATGAATGTCATCATATAAAGAGGGATCATATGCGTATATAGCAGAATGAATATTAGGTATGAATGTCATCATATAAAGAGGGATCATATGCATATATAGCAGAATGAATATTAGGTATGAAAGTCATCATATAAAGAGGGATCAAATGCGTATATAGCAGAATGAATATTAGGTATGAAAGTCCATCATACAAACTAGCAAAAAACGCAGGACAAAAATGTGGGATTGGAGAGATGTGAGGCAAAGAAAATACTATGTAGAGTAACTGTACAGAGTTAGCATATTAGGTGCCCCCCTAACCATTAATTATTTACTATATTCATCTTAATATACTTATGTACTTATTAAGTAGCTTATTTACCTTAAGTAAACCTTTTTATTATACTAATAAATTTGAGTTAATTAGATGCGATTCTTTATGCATGCAATTTTTACCGATTTGTGCCGCATCAACACTAAATATTTATATGTTTTTCAAATTTTGGAGAGTTAAAGTGCAGTTTTTGTATTCAAGCTATTAATAATCCTATTGAATTATGTTTTCGCTTAATCTCTTTAATCATCTTTGGTTATTTTTTTATTGTATAGATGCATTTTTTATACTTTGTGTTACAGAGTTATTCATCTACTTTAATGAAGCTCAGCTTGTTAACACATTAACCAACATATACGTTAAATTAAATCTATATATGTGTATTACACGATACCACAGATATTTGTCAGATTTTATACAATCTTGTGTATTATAAAGTGTGCAATGCGGTGCTTTCGTTTATGCGTTTTACTACGTGAGTTTATGTGTCACTTTTAACTTACACTTCCTTTGTTTAGATTTGTATTTAATATATTACGTACATACATATTATGTCGTTTTTTAAATACAGTATCATGTTACTTATGATCAGGTATGTAGCGTACCATACTCTGAAGCTATTATGTCTCATTATTAGAAATCGAATTGTTTGCTAAAAGCATTTAATACTTGGAATTCATTAATGTGTATCCAATTATATGTAACATATAATACGCGGAATCTAGCAAATTATGATATTTAGTGTATGCTATCTAGAATCTAATAAATTATGCTATATGTATGGTATATAGAATATAATAATATGTAGCGTATAGTATTTAGAATCTATTAATACATTGCTTATGGTACTTAATAGAATATAATAATTTGTAGCGTAGTGTGGTACTTTGAATCTCATAATATGTTAAATTCAATGATATATAGAACATGTAAAATCCAATATGTAACGTACATGTACAAATAAATAGCAATTTCGCTTTCAATATAATAATCAAGCTATTTAATAACATTTTAATTAAAATCTTATGCTACCTTGTATATAAGGCAAAAAATTTACCAAAATATCACGAGATTTTTATCACTTTTATGATTTTTTCTTAGCTCTGCATAAATGAAATAGACTATATTTCATTAGTATATGCTTCTACATCAATATGTTATGGTTTTTATACGTTTTTATTCATAAAGTAATAAATAAATAGATATTTGACTTTAATGATTTCATATGTATCACGTAAATTTTTGTAGATTGAAAATCGTTGCATATGAAAGTTTGCAACAATTGGTAAAATATAAGTAGTGTTATTTATTTCGTTCTTATAATATTAAAACCAGATATCGTGACTTAAACTTATCCCACGTATGTGTAAGGTATAATTACTTTCATTTGTACCTTAAACTTCTATATGTATCAATTTATTTTTTATAAGTGATATTATTTACAAAGAATTGTTTTATAACTTATTAACACTATAAGACAATAGTTATACCTACTAGACTGTATACAGTTATAAATCAAAGTTAAATTTCGTTTTTAATGTTATTTCTAATGTTATTATTTTCCACTATATATGCTTTTAATTACACTATTTTTTATATTTTGTACATTAATATAATAGCATATTTTGTTACTTGCGCAATGACGATATATAAATATTTGTTTTAATGAACTATTTAAATGTTTTATTTGTTTACAAAAAGAGCGATACAATAAAACACATATAGATCCGTAAAATGTTTAATTGTACTTAATCTTAGTAATTGTTGTGATATATATAACAATATTAAGCACAATTTAAATACAAATAAAGTATTTAAGTGTGTAAATGTTAAACTGTTATATAAATGTTAACATTTTGGATATTTCACTAAAATTTATTTTACCTCTCATATTTTTCTTAAATAATGTAAAAATTTATCTTTTTTTCGATTTAACTCATTAGCTTACGCAAATAATAAATTGATTACGATGCAGTCATATTTTTCAGCACATAGTAATTATAGTTTATTGTCTAAGATTCTAGTTTTGAAAGGTAATTCATATTTGTAGCCGTTCATAAATAAAATCCCCTATACTTTACATTGAAAACTACTGCCAACTGGGACATAGTTAGTAGCATAGAGTAACTCTAGAGCTCTATCAATACTCTATGGTTCGTAGCATTTAAATTTTATCGTCAATTTTTTTTAGAGTAAGGGTTCTTGCCGCTTGCTCTATATTCTTTGGGCTGCATAGTGTATTAGAAAAATCAATAAATGTACTTGGTTGATCAATTACTACCATTAGGGTACCTCTGATCAAATTGTAGGTATATAAGTAAATCGAACTCAACGACCTTGTCTTAGTGGGAAATCAACCTAGTCGGACATTGAATGGCTGCAGTAGGTACAGCGAATTAAAAAAATCAATAAAATATACTTGAATGATTGATTACTACCAATAAAGTAGGTACCCTTGATCAATTTTTAAGTGGAAAAATCTAACTCAGCGACCTTAAATTAATCGGAAACGAAGCGCTGTCAGTATCAATATACAACGAGACCCTACTCGAGCGAGAGCAGAAATAGAATGACTATAACAGACGCGCACTTTCTCGCGCGTTTTGTTTATGATAGTCAATGCCCTATCATTGATTTAAGCCTTACTTGATGTTGATTGGACGGGAGGGTGCGGAGGAGTTGGGGGAAAGTCTTTGTTCTCGCGCTCCACCTCCTTAAAGCTAATTTTGTGACTTCATTATTTCATAGATATTATTGAAGCTTATTAAACCCCATCTTTCCTAGTTGTATTAGTGTTTCATAGTTTTTGGATTAAAATTTCCTCAAAATGTAATTATGAAATTTTTAGCAAAGAAGTAAGAAAGATCATACTTTTAAACATTTTTCTCGAATAAATAGTTCCATAAAAATTACATTCAAAAGGATTTAAAATATATAGATATTTAGATATATAGATATCAGATATTTATTTAATGTATAATTAAAAACAATTATGCAGGTATAAAATATGCGATAAATGATGAAATGTATTTTCTAATTACATATAAATCAACAGTTATCTGTAGGCAGGTGGGGTCAATAGTTGATCTCAAAACAGATACCATATATACTACACATTATATTACTGAGTAACTGTAAATATGTTATTTATAATTATATTGAGCATATTACAAATTCTGTGATATTTCATTATTCATAAGAGTGAATAAACATGAAAATGGCACTTAAAAATAAGTAAATTTTGTGTTTCTGACTCATATATTTATCCCGTAAGCATGACAACCATTATCTATTAAATTAAAATCCATATTTTTGGGTTTTTTGTAAACATAATTAACTTGTAAATTTATTTAACTATTACAATACAATTATTACCATAGTGATAAGATATATGTATATATAAATAATATTTCATTGATTATTATAATAATTATAATAAAGTGAACAATATAAAAGTGTAATCTGATTTATGATTTTTAAAGAAATATTTTAATGCATAAAACAATAATACTAACTTTATTTGAAACAATAGATATTTTATAGGAAAAATTGCGTCCACGTTTTATATAAAAAATACAAATCTTAATTAAATTGTTGCCATAGCCTTAAACTAATCTATCGATACCTAATCAGCTCAATGCTGCAGCGGAAATGTATGTACTGATGTTCGAACTTGTTACCTTCGAATTTGAAGATAGATATCTAACCCACTTGACTATCACCACCATAGAAATGAGAGTTAGATAGAAGTGACACGGTTATGATGACTCGTCGAAATTTAATGTGCAAGCTTCAATCATCCAGCTAGACCGGGAAATTCCAAAGCTATTTATAGACTAACGCGTTTAATATGCAAAAATGGGACGAATGTATCATGTTTCCGTACAGATTTCTTAGCTAAGGAGAAATAATTTGACTAAAATTCTATATCATTCGAAAGCTAAAGATCTCCATTTTTCAAATATGTAAACGAAAAACCTATAACTATTAATAAATTTAAACTAGCTTATTGTAGTTTTTTTCTTATGGAGTCACGTGATTTTGCGGAGCTTTATGATTGGATGTCGTGTCTTACTCCGTAGCTGAAGTTGCATACTATTTAGGCTTGCTGTTTCGCTTCTATTAACTCCTATTTCTATGATCACCACAGACTTATATTATTCAACTATAGATGGAGCACTCGTGAGTCAGCGCAGTTTAAACATACGGGAAACGTTCTGTTATCAGCGAAAAGCTGACGATATTGTAGAAATTGAAATCCATAAATAAATCTATAGGCGCTTCGAATCTATTCTATTTATAGCTGCTCTATGGGCGACGATACCGACAAGCAGCCAATCCAAACGCTTTATATCTCTGATATTGATTGAGTTATCTATGGCAAAAGACAGATTGAAAATGTCATGTACAGTATTGGCCATAATTCATGCATCACCCCCGGAAAAAAAGAAAAATCAATGTTTGCTTAGTTATAGAAAACATTCCAAATACTGATTGTGACATTTTTCATGTTTTACTATTTCATTTATATTGTAATGAGTCTTGTTATACCATAAAACTAATTTTCGGACTGCTTCATGTAAACAATAAAGTTTTTTATGGATTTGAATAGATTTTTCTTTTTTTCCGAGGGTGATGCATGAGTTATGGCCAATACTGTATATCGTTATATATCGTATATACAATTGTTATGCGTATCCAAGTTGTGTGCAACATTTTGCGCCAACTTTCCTCAAAAAAAACAATGTTTACAAATTTATTTTTCTCCAAAAGGAGCGAAATTTGTGTGCAAGATTTAGACAAAATCTAAAACAAAACGTGTGCAAAATTTAATAAATGTGCAACCAGAATCGCCCTTTTTAGAATCACAACATGTACAATGAAAGGATATCTTAAAAACGAACCTTACCGCTGAGTCATTTGTATTTTTTTGCTCTCTGAGTAGACCCAAAAAGGCGCTTTTTAGCGATTTCCAGGATTACTTTTGGATTGATTTCTCAATTATTAAGATTAATTTATAGAGCACACTATCTAAATTTCGTTACATCTGCTGAGCTGTAAAATGTATACATAGGTGTAATTATTACACATTGTAATTATAAAAATGTATAATATAGGTGCCTTCCAGATTACCAATTGACACATATAAGTACTCTATTTATACATTGAACATGACTGTCGAGGGCTAATTTCTCAAACGATTGAAGTGGAATTATTTTTAAATACAATTATAAGCATGCTTAACATGTTTATTTATTTATAATTTCTTAAAATAAAAATATGTAACATCTACAAGGTCTTCTTTTAGCAGAGAATTGTACAATTATTCTATAGCATCACGGTTAACTTCAAATTATGAAAAAACTTTTCACAAAGACCTACAAATATGCATGGAAGCTACTTGCATCAATAGGTTTTAAATACATTTATACTCATGTGTTCCGATACATGCCATTATTTATCATTTTCTTTCAAAATGGTTTATGTGATTTCAGAATGACTATAAGTTGGAATAATTATATATTTATACACAAATCTAAAATAGTTTTCAAAGCGTAATGATGATTATTTAGCAATACTCTATATAGCGTATAAGACATTATAAAATATATGTTGAAAATGTCAGGCCGTATTTTTGTTGTGTAACGTATCAACTACGTTATTGACTTATGAGCTTAGGGTTCTGGAAACCTTTTTTATTAAATAAACACACAAAATAGTTATAACCTCATTAAACATGACGCATTCCTTTTTTGTTAAGTTTAAATTTTAAATTAAGTTAAAAAACCCATTTCATCATGATACATTCAAAGTCATTATATACGTACACAATGTCATAAAATTTCGATCACTTTATCAATTATAATGAAGCAATTGTAATGTACAGCCATTTTCTAAGATGTGGCTACCTGTCGGATATATATTGAGTATGTTCCATATATTTCACAATATGATACAAGCAGTATTTCTTCATGTAACATCATTTATTCCTGTGAAACCTATTTTATTAATTCTTATTTAATACTTGCGCATATTCTCATTCCTTGTGACTTGATTATTAATAATAACAAATTAAACAGTTGTTTGAGAACAGAATATATTCCATATTCATTGATTATTTGATTATAATATAATACTTATTTTTCATGCAGTCTTATAGGAAAACCAGCCACTACTGGGACTGTGTCGCTGTCAAGTTTGCAGGCATAATAGAGGGCTTTTGTCAGCTGGAGAATCAAGAAAATAAAGTTTGTAGGTTGCATTCATAGATATCGTAATAATATATATCTATGGTTGCATTGTTCAAATTTGGCGTCAAATTAAATTTCCAATAAAAATTGAATTTTTGTCATAATTGGTCGTAATTTCGTTTCATTCCTCGTATTGGTATTCTTGAAAATAATTTTACTTATGCTTTGTTTATGTATACTGTATCTATCTATTTTAATCGTTTTTAAATGTTTTATAAAAAACATATTTTAAGTTTTAAATGTTGGCTGGGATACACGTTGACATATATATACGTATGTGAATGTCTTATATTAGAGTATTAAGTTAACACTTCTTTGATACTTAAGTTATCTTCTGTGATTTCTTGCCAAGTGCACTGTGTCTGATACCACAGGCCCTCCATCCTATATGGATTTACCCAGGCATGATTTTAGGTAGGCCCATAATGTTCTTAGTTGGGTTGAAATCGGGGGATAATTTATGTCATCAACATGACATAAGCATGGCATATTTTACTTACACAAATCATAAAACTGAATGCAGATATAAGACTGTTCTAGTCATTTGTTGTGTGATTGATGCTAAACCCCTTTTATAAATTAAGCATGTATGATTGGCTAATAAAAACACACATTGGATGAAGGGAGGGAGAAATATTATGGATGCTAGATATTGCTCAACTATAGAGGGCTTATAGAAATCCCTATAGAATAAAGAAAATAATGTTTGTTGGTTGCATTCATAGATATCGTAATAAGAGGCGGTTCACGAAATCAGCTCAGTGGATGTCATCAACCACGCTTAGGTTAGTTGATCAAAGGTTCGAAGTCAAAACTAATGGAAAAGACCCAGTAAACGACAAAACCCTGAAAGGAACACTCAGTAAGGACACCGACAAACAGCTTCGAAAAGATTTGACAAACGCATTTGACAAAGACTTCTGCAACGCACAGTTTAATGAATTGAAAGCGAACAGTCTCAACAACCACACGAGAGACATGCATGCTGTCGTCAAAAAGCTGACAAAAAAGTCCTCACCTAGATTGAATGCCGTGAAGGCTGAGGATGGAACTGTTTTGACAGAAAGCGAGGACATTAAAAATCGATGGCGCGAATACTGCGAAAAACTATACCGGCGGAAAGAACCACCAAACAAACTAACTGTGTTACACGATTATGAAGATGAGCCACCCATTCTTATTTCCGAGATTGAACAAGCTATGCGCAAGCTGAAGTCCGGTAAATCTCCAGGGTTTGAAGAGATTCCTGCCGAATTGTTGAAAGCAACTGGTGAAAGTGGAATCCAAATTATGCACGAAATCTGTAACAGAATATAGACGACGAAGGAATGGCCAACAGACTGAACGAAGGCAGTCTTTGTGATATTACCCAAAAAAGGAGACATTCGCGAGTGCGCGAACAACAGGACGATCTCGCTAATATCCCACGCCAGAAATCTACTACTCTACGTCATGATGAGACAACATGAACAGTTCTTCGACAGAGAGATTCCAAACACTAAGGCTGGTTTCTGAAAAGGAAGAGGGTTTCGTGATATGATTACGAATCTGAGGATGATCATAGAGAAAATACATCTCTGGAGCACAAACTTGTGCTTCATCGATTACAGTAAAGCGTTTAATACATAGAAATTAGTCAATAAAGTAAAACAAATATCTATGGTTTGATACTGTTCAACACCAACGACTCTGGCTTGCTATGGAAGAAATGGGGTTTCCGTCTCATATGATTGATTTATTGTGATCTCTATACAGCAATCAATCGTCGACAGTCAGAATATCGTGCGGATACTCTGAATGGTTCACAAACGGCCAGGGAGTCCGTCAAGGGTGTATAGGTTCACCATACCTTTTTCAATAGCTACGCTGAGCGCATAATGCGCATCGCTTTCGAGGAGTTTGAAGGAGGAGTCCTAGTTGGTGGAGAGCGCATCAACAACTTGCACTATGCCGATGACACGACTCTGCTAACGACATCGAAAGCAGACATGCAAGATCTCATCGAAAAGGTATGGTTAGCCAGTGAGGATGGTGGACTCTACTACAACGTGAAGAAGAAGAAAATGATGCAAATAAACGATAATGAACCTGGTTTGATCATCACGGTCAATGGTGAAGAAATAGATCTTGTTGAAAGTTTTAAGTTCTTAGGCAGCACGATTTTGAACAGAGGAGGAAGCTCGAAAGAAGTTAAGATCAGACTCGCTATTGCAAGACAATCCTGCATTGACCTCAGCAAGCTATGAAAATCCCACGACATCTCTAAGGGTACGAAACTCAGATTGCTCAGATCACTAATTTTCAGCATCGCACTCTTTGGATGTGAAACATGGACACAAACTCAAGACGAGCGCACACGAATAGAAAGCTTCGAACTATGGTGCTATCGCCGGATATTAAATATCAAATGGCAGTCACATACAACGAACGTAACAATCCTGGCCAAAGTTCACAACCCCCAGTCTTTGGTCAATATCATCAATCAACGGAAGACGACATATTTTGGACATATACGGTGGCGTGGAAATGAAATCCTCGAGAAGACGATGATGGAAGGAGCAGTCGAAGGTCGACCCGGACGCAAAGGCCGGTGGACTGACACCATTAAATCGATTGGAGGCGCATCGATGCAAGTAACCAACGCATGTGCACTCGAACTCTCGGTTTGGAAGGAAACTGTGAGGGAGGCCACGAAGGGACGGCGAACGTCCTGATCGAACTATATACAGGTATATATATACCTATAAATACCTATATATAGGTATTTCTATAGTAGACTGTCTGTATAAAATATTAATGCATGAAGGAAGGGTATTTTGGAGGTGAGTCAGCAATTGTCATTTTGCTATCCTTAAGTATATCATAATCCGTTATTCAGTTTACCCAGTAAGTTCAAAATTTGCCTGTGTAAACTCCTGCATATAGACTTGATTCCTTAAATATATATGTATATAGCAATTCAGTTTACTTGCAATCACGTAAATGCCTCTCAGTATATCAATAATATTTTTTTTTGTAATTTGTAAATTTAAAAATGTAGGTGGAGACACAAATCTATCTATTGCCAATATATAATCGATTTAAAGAAGGAGCATAATATTCAGTTAATTTGCAGTCAACCAATATAGCCAACCAATCAGAATTAAAAAAAAATACTAAAAATGTATGCACGCAAATTTAGGTAGTATTAAAATGTCGCTAAAATTCAGTTTTATACAGGGCCGTATCTAGACATTTTTTGGGGGTTTCAAATAGACGCCAAAAGTAAAAGCCAAGACGCCTTGTTTAATAACATAATATAGATTTCACAAACAACAGTTGGCAAAAAAGTGTGTAACAAATTAATGAGCTGAACAATTAAACCTTGTAAACTTAGAATTACAATACATTTAATAAATGGAATATATACCTAGTACAGCAGAAAGGTTTATGACAAAAATGCTGGATAATATGGTACCTATTGATATTTTCCAATAAGATGTATATATGTACAAATTATGTTATAGCACTCATAATGAGAACTAACTCTTAAATCTCCAATTAGATTTACAGTTAAAAATATGTATTGGGTTGGAATGTAAGTAGTGTCACGGTGTACCAATGGCTATAGCATAGCCAAACCGCTGAGTCTACAGGCGCGTAGCCAGGCTGTTGCGGCGCATGCGGTCGCAACAGATGACATTTTAAAGTCCAAGATATTTTATTCAGT
>JAYRBW010058091.1:0-10873 GCA_036023295.1 Invenusta paracnida | reverse complement strand
ATATTAGCAAAATCGAAGAACCCTTGTATCCAAAAGTGCTAAAATCGGTCGATTCTTACAGATAATGCCTCTTAAAATATTCATTATTTAAGACTTCATTATTATTCATTATTGTTCAAGGAAACCATATTTCAATTCAATTTAGAAATACAGAACAGAATAATATGCATTTTACGGGTATTACGTTGTGTGTTCCGAAATTTATAAATAATGCAAGGAATTTGATAGTGAAGTATTATCTCACCTTACTTTACGGGATATGTAATATTATGTTTCTTGCAATGTGAATTACTTTCCCTGACAATGACTATTAGGGAGTTTATCGCCGAAATATATTATGTATATATTTATTATTTTTAATAATTTACTCCATTTATTTCAAAGGTACATGTAGAATAAAAAATGGTACCTCTAATTCGTCGCGCTATGCTTAAATGCTTAAATGCTATGAATGTATACATATATATTATGTTCTTTTACATGAGTTAATTTAATGACACTTCTCAATTCTAGATGGAAATCTTATAGTTTAGTTTTAGGTAAATAATAGGCCTCAAATATAGAAAAGGTACTTTTTAGGAATGAAACAAATATATTCGTAAAGTATTATAATTCTAGTTCTAACTACCAATAATTAACATGTGTATATAAGTCATGCAGTCATGTATATTAATTTAATAATCTAATTGACAAAAATGTTCTACACTTTTCTTTTTTTAACCAAATAATTGAAGAATTCGTTAGAATAACTTGATCAATTCATTTGTTGTTGGTACGTTAAAATAATCAACACTATATTTTAATGCATTTTAATTCCCAATACCCTTCAAGACAACAATGTGCCCTCCTTCAGGTACAATAAATATGAACAAGAAAAGTAAGATTACAAAAATACATAATGTGAAATAGGGTGAAATAGTTTGACCCAATTTGAATGAAATTAAACGAAATTCACTTACCTAAAATAAGATTTGCAGCACGCTAATGGTATGCTTGCGGACTTCAAATACTTAAAGTAACTAAATTTGAATTTTAAACACGCTTATTGATCTGTTTCAGATTTGACTGCTAAATAATTCAAATTTGAATGGGGAAACCTATCAAACCTAATAATAAAAGCAGTTGTGAGCATATTTGGTGGATTTAGCTATGGAAGGTACATTTGTTAATCAATGTGTTTTTGCCATCACCGATAATAAATATTGACAATTTGTCGATTACAAATTATAATATTTATCACGAAAAGATACGCTAGCTTTAAAAAAAACTGAGTCAAATTAAATTAATTTAATATTTTAACTCCTTCAACCAGCTATTTTTTACAACGGCAGCTCAGCAATTCGTACGTCTGACAGTTTTTTTAACTCAACGTGCACATCCTCGTTTCGTGACGTTATCATCAAAGCGTTCGTCCGACTCGCGAAATATATTTCCAGATTTATATAATTTTAATTAATTGATTCTCACCAGGCTATGATTAAATCCCAGCGCCGAATACTATTACAAACTTCAAATTCAGATGCCTTCCAAACGAAAGGAATTAAGCATTAGTCCTAATTTAAGTTCTTTTTTGTTTTTTTCTTTAACTTATTTCATTAAGAAGTGAATATTAATATTGTTGTCATTCACCCGAAAACTTTGCGCTTAGTATATTAAATGAAATCACACTTCCGATTTAACTATCTTTTATTAATTTTCGTAAATATCAAACTGAATATTCGAAACGATATAAGTTTTTTTTATTTTTGAAAGGTAGAAACAAATATACCCTTCTTAGCGGCTTTTCCTTAATTTTTCCTCAGTCAAGTCAACCAATTTAATTTATTAGGGATGCTTTCAGATTATTTATAACATATACACACGCGACGTATTTGTGTATTTATGTAGAAGCAATGCCCAACTAGCTGTCCTCCAACAAAACTTAACCTTCAAGTCTTTAGAATCTGTAACAATTATGGCAGTAAATTACGTTCACAGCCCACTCCTCTATTGTAGAACAAATTTCTTATGAAATGAGGTCTAAACTAGGTTGGCTCTAAATAATACATATGACAACAAAAACTTTTACTTTTACATATATTTTAAGATAAATTGTATACTCTATAGATGTACATGTGTTGGTGTGTACATATAATGTGTATGTGTGTGTGTGAAAAATACCACACCCATTTCAAAAGTAGAATAAATGCGATACCACCAGAATGAATTCTCGCTATACAGTACATAGAATATATATAGATGCGTATATATGTACATAGATATAGTATTACTAAAAGAGAGAGAATCCAGCCCACCCTTGTTCTGTACAAATGTTGGCTTTCATTGAGTTCTCAAAATTGGGAGAGAGGATTAATATCCGCATACTACATACATATATTATAATAGATATCTTTTCATCTCTCTCAGCTAGTATCTACCTACTCAACCTACTCTCAACTCCAATCTACCTTGTGCTCTGCTACTAGAACTATAAGATTAACAAACTATAGTGAGCAGTAAGACTGGCATTTTTTCCTCTTTCTTTGCTGATAAATGTATATCAATCTTTCTATGATTATATCAGCAGAAATCTCCAGCCTAATAGAAATATTGCACCCCCATCAGGGGAGGTGACTATAACCCGAATAAATTTGCGTACTTATCAAATCACGAGATATATTTTATTTTGGAAGGATTTAGAAATCACGCGTTTTTTATTCCAAACGCTTGATGAAATGCTGCGGGAACAGAGTGTCCGAGCAATCCAAGGCCTCAGCTGCTTTTGGCAAAAGACGAACTTTTGAATAAATTAATTATCCGATAATAATGTACGACCTTTAATGAAAATGTGGTCTTTGTCACATAATTGTTGTCCATGAAATAATTTTTAAAAATACTATACTGGGAGAATCTATGCCACATTTCTTGATTGCAACAATCTGACATATTGTAATTAGTTTAATAGTACAATTTCATGCCGTTGTCCTTATAAAGAACTTGTATAAAGGTATTCTTAAATAAAGTCGTTATTTACAGTTTAATAACAAGAGTTCAGCCTCAATTTTTCTTCTAAAAAGATACAAAATAATATTGAAGACAGCACTGGGAACAACCTAAACCAATTTTAATTTAATACTCCAAATTCAGAGATGCCTACTTTTATTGTCGTTGGATAGTTTTGAATTATTGTTAAAACATATTTTCCGCACATAAAAATAGAAAATTATATTTTAAAACACCACTCAATCCTCAAAAATATAGAAAAAATATATTTTTCAGTTACCCTTCATTGCAAAACAAATCACCCGAGGAAAAATATCAACCAACCATCTAAACTTCTGGAGAATAAAGAAATAATACGACACAACAATATATAGCTTTTCTTCCTCATGAAACTTTGAAACTATTTTAAAAAGAGGCATCTGTCGGTGTCATTGATGCTGGAATAACACGAAAGCAAAGCTTCTTTCTACTTGATGCATTGTGGAACACACACACACACTCACACCGTCGACGATATAATTCACGTCACCCTGTTTGCATTAGTCTTGCTTAGCTTTGGTCTACACCCTTGGTATTCATAATTCATTTCTTTAATTGGGTATAGATAGATAGATAGGCCTGACCATAAGCGCAAGACTGATGCACCAGCTGGTTTCACATTAGTATTCCAGTAGCCGGCTGGGATCTTCTAATTGAACTCGAATATTGACTCTTTAGAATTGATTATCTTTGAAATATTTTGTAAAGTTATAAAAATGACTGAATTAGATAAATTAGTATACTGTATGCGCTAATTAAAGCAAAGACGATATTTAAATTGCAGTATACATGCATAAAATACCGATCCTCAAAGCTTGGAAAAATAATATCTAAGTTTGTGGCAAATATTTATTAAATTTAATATTACCTATATGTTAACCTATACTGTAGTAGATATACATACAGTTACGTAATAATGGGGGGATATAAAATCAATGACAATGTGGTTATTCAAATAATGAGACACATATTTGATATGTTTTGCATATACATATGATAGAACCGAATTTCTTTCATTAATTATATAGTTCAATAAAATTCAAGGCGTTTAATCGTAAAAATATGGCAGGTGAAAATATATCCAAATTAAATTGTTATTTTGACACATAATATTCGACTATATCAATGGTCTGTGTACGTTTGAGTATTGCTTATAGCTACCCCTTGACTATATTTTGACATTGAGTAGGTTAATAATAGACTTATCACAATAGATTCTAACATAAAAATGAGTAGATATCACATAATTTGTCTTAATTCTAAGAAATATATATTTGACTTTTCCATATGTTTTACCTACATAAAAATGTAATAACCTTTTTATATGATTCAAATATACAGATAGATATAATGCATTTTATGCTTAGCCAAATTAATTAATTTTTTTGTATATAATATGAAGCCTACTAATTGTATTAGTTAGCCTATTTTATTACAAATGATTTTAAGTTATGTCCAGTGAAGAATTTTATTTCAAAGAAAGAGAAACCTTTCAAATAAAATTCAATTTAACCTGAACAAGATCTTTATACATTAGAAACTACAACTTTGTATCACACCCAAAATAGGCATAAATTATTTTATTTGTCATAGAGTTTCGACTCTTATTGATTTCATTTATATATGTACATCGTGCTGTAAATTTTAATCAATAGAAAATCGTTTTACTTTATTAAATGTTATGTAAATTAGTAGATTAAAAGTAGCATTAAATATCTTTATGAAATTAATTTTAAAAGCAAATGTAGGTACATTTTCATGCAATTTTAACATGAACGTAGGTTGTCTGTAAAGTATAATTTATTGCCTGTGTATCTAAATCGGTTTTACTACATAAACTGTTTCACTGCTGTCAGTTTCTGAAACAATTATTTTGCAGAAGCTTTCAGGTAGCTGAATTGTATTATGAAACTGCTTACATAATCGAAGCCCAATAATTAAGCCTTACATTAACCCGAAGCTCTGTACACATATAATTACTCTCTGACATTTATTTCATTTTGTATTTCTGAGGTTTGAATTTGTAGGTTTATTTATAAAAATTTCGACTCCTTTGCATTAATTAAGAAAAGTACGTGAATGTTTTGTTTGCTGTAATATTATTTTATGAATGTCATCTCTATACAGCAAAATATATATAGAGTCTAATTATATTGAGTCGTTGTGGATATTTCAGAATTGTATTTAAGCTGCACAGTATTAGTTGTATATCATTTTTAAAATGCGTTTTTTTCGTAATTAAATGACTTCTTGATTAGTAAGTTATCTGACATTTACAACTGATAATGAGGCAGGGAACACAATTACACTCATACACATGTTGAAACAGAACTCTTGACATCTGAAATTGAATTGTATGTCTCGCGATTTGTCGCATTATGATGAGTTACCTATATACATAGGTGGCTTACCCCGTTAATAGTAATAATAAGGGTAAATTGCATACACGCTAATAGCCCAGTGGGTTGAACTCGCTTCAAACCCGAAGTTAGCAAGTTGGAACCCCGGGACATACTCCTGCCTTCAAACCCGAAGGTAGCAGGTTGGAACCCCGGTACATACTCCTGCCTTCAAACCCGAAGGTAGCAGGTTGGAACCCCGGTACATACTCCTGCCTTTAGCAAATAGATTTGCGCTACAGCATTGAGCTAATTATCGATCTGTTAGTTTAAGTTTACGGTGACTAATTATTATTTATGAATTATATATACATAATATATATATCCCGGCAAAGTCGTGTTAATACAATTTACCACATAATATTATTTTCATTGATATTTAATTTATTTTCTTGAAACTAAATCACCATGTTTCAATCAATATATGAAATACTTACGACTAACTCAATATTTATTGTTGATACTTAATAATAATATATGTACCATTAACTCTTTTGAAAAGATAGTTTTTAAAGAAAAATTACTTATTTCAGATATTTAGGTTTATTTTTTATAGCTTTCAATGCATTTTCCCTAAACTATATTATATTATATTATAATTATATTTTCATATTCATATTCTTATACTACATATTATGAAAAACATAATTGTGTACAATAATAATTGACTGCAATTAAATTTGATTGTTATTACTTTAGTAGGAATATAAAGTTTAGTTAATTAAGTTTAATATACATAATTTATAATAATAGTTAACATAGAAGAAGTACAAATAATTAAAATATATAATTTAGTAGATACATTGTAGTTTTTTATTTCTACTTCTTCTCCTAATTTTTAAAGTGAGCTTTGTATACTGTTATATTATATTATCACATATTTATTGAAAAAGTATTTAAAATTTACTTATTTTTATATCATAAAATAAGTAGGTAATAAGTAAGCTGACATAAAAATGTTGTGAAGAAATTTGTTTCATTTAATGAAATATATATTTATACAAGTATTTTTTTGTAAAAGGTTATTTTTAGAATAAATTAAGTCAATTAAATTGATATACTGGCTATATAAAAATACTTATTAAAAAATACACACTTTACTTATTTTTATAATAAAACAAGAAAATAATTAAAATACTGGTTTTGATTATATAGTTCATTAATTTTTACTCAATTTAATTACTTTTTCGTTGCTTTAAATTATAATCTGTGTATATATGAACCAAATATGTACCTTTATTGATACCTTTATATACCTAATATTTATCTTTGATGTCATCTTTCTATTTTTCTATGATTTATATATTTCATTTTTGGTGATGAAGAAGCAAGGATATTTACATTCATATTTTTATAAATACAAATAATGTTCTATGTTCATAAGAAGTACCACTCCACCCATAGATATATATATACTTTAAATAGGTAATCTATATCTATGACTCCACCACATACAAATATTCACTTCATACGATGTTTGGTGATAATCAATAGGATCATTTCAAATTACATTTTGAAAAGAGCAGAAAAACAAATTAATAAAGCATATTAAACATTGAAAGAAAATCATACATAAAATTGTTGTTGAAAACCTAGACCATTATATTATACGACTGGTCATTTTTCAGTAGTACAATAAGTCAATCTATGACCGTGTTTTAAAATTATGTATAAACAACATTTTATACTATATTCTGCAAAACTATATTTGTATTGTTATACATTACTCAAGGACTATTATAATATCTTGGTAGTAGTTTAATACTAATACTACAAATTAATAATACTATAATAGCTTTGTAGTAGTTTAATACTACTATTAATAATACTATACTAGCTTTGTAGATAAAAAATTAAAACTTAAGACGAGAAAACTACTCAGACATAATTCCTTTATAACAATTAAATTTAACTTTTAACTCCTCATAATTTTTACTCACCTTCGTAATTACAATGAACGTTATAGTAAAATGTATAAATAATTTATTATAATTACAAATATATATACGACTATGTAAATATATAGCAACATAGTGATTTATAAAGTCGCAGGAAATATATTATACTATGTTTAATGGATAAATTATTTAATAGTATATGCACGTATGTAAACTGTCATGCTTATAGTAAATTATGCAGTTTATGTACAGTAAATGCAAAGACGGAAATGCTAATACCTAAAAGATCGACCATATTACGTACATATAATGTGAAAACGGCAAATTAGGAAATATACATTATTTGAGAAAATTTAAGGAGATGAATATTTCCCAAATGAAGTATCTTATATGTCATTGATTAATCTTTCATTCTTTTTAGGAATAAAAGCAACATTTACGTTAAAATGAAGTACCTACACACCAACACACACACACATACACACGTACATAAATATTTATTTTTAAATAATTAGACTTATTAAAAAAGTTTCAAATAGCTCTGTAATAATTTAAAAAGAGGAAATTATATTTTCTTATAAACCTCATACTTAATTTTTTCTAAAAATCTAAAATTATTAGTTGCAAACTATTATTTCTGTTTATTTATTAACCCCGAGTACTCTCAACCCGCTACACCGATATGCGGGGGGGTTAAAAGTACTCTTTTAATAATGTATAGTTCAATTACAACTAAGTATAAGTAATTAGTAACTTACTGGTATTGCGAAATAATTTAGATAATTTATGTAAGAGTAGGTAAGATTACGTAATCTTTTAGCGCTTGTAATAATATGCAATTTTTGAAATCGGTTAGCCGGGTAAATATATTAGCTAACCCAGGTAAATACTATACATGTAGTTATACATGTTAAATTAAAACAAATTTGTTTGATTGTAACTGTCCTTATGTGTCTGTAGATAAGGCTATGGATCAGTGATGCTAAATCGATCGGCTAATATCTGTCATAGACACACATATTATACTTATATACCTATATATAAATATTATTTATGGTTTAGCTAGGCCAGGAAAAAAATACTAAAAGATAATAACACGCAATTGAGTTATAAAATGGTATCATATTAATAAATATACATTTCTAATAACAATGTTTGTTATTAAATACATTTGTCTTTGATTATGCAAAGGGTGGTATAAACAACCTGAGGGTAGTACGTTTAACCCACATTAATACTACTATGGGGTATTATTAACCTGAGTTGACAATACTGAGTAGTAGTTTTAACCCGGGCTAATAATACTACACAGTACTAAATTGGAGTAGTATAATAAAACCGCCATACCGGGCTATTTTACGCATCCATATCCCGGAAGGAGGGCACATTCCTCCTCTCCCCCAAAAAAATAAAAATAAAAATTTATTTCAGAAGAAATTTATTTTTGTTAAAAAAATAGCAATATATCACAAATGTTACAGTATTATTTTTAATAAGTATCCGAAAAAAACAATTTTTTTGATTTTAAAAATTTGAAAAAATATTTTTGTTTTATAAATTTGATTTTTTACGAGGGTCACGTGACCATCCTATATGGTGTACATTGGTGAATATAGAGCTCAAAGTAGTTAAACTTCATTTTAAGAAAAGTCACGAAAGCTTACTATAATCAATTTTTTAAATAAAAAATGCCAGCGAAAATAGAATAGGGGCCGAATCGCCTCCCACAGTATGTAGGGGGTTAATACCACTATTTTATAACATGTGATAAATATCGAAATTAAGCACTAAATAACATTAACATATCAATACTATGATGGCACGGAACGTTGCATATGATATTAATAAATTAGAGTTTCAAAATATGTATAATTACTGCACGAGTTTTATAAATAGAACGATAGATTTTCAACAAATAATGGAACACATATGTTATTATGATTTTTTGACGTTTCCAATGCATGCAGGTGCACCAACTTTTATAACTTATATAGCTTAGAAAGCTCTCTTTAGAAGGAAGAATTTAAATGACTTCAAACAGCAAACATAATATTTCATTACGATATCCCAATACGAAATATCTTCAGTGCAATAAATTCATATTTATAGAATACTTACCGTATAAGCCAGCGCACATAAATATTTATGTCATGATTGAATAAATCTCCCACACTGTATACATCAGATACAAATAAATACATTTTATCTGTGAATCGAGTGTCCAGTTCGTAAATTTTGAACAAACATAGAAAAATATACAATTCTAATTTTAAAATAAAACTTATTTATAAAATGTAACGTATAAAATTACCGGTAAAAAGCGGATAAAAGAAGATTATTTCCGCAAGCAAACAGTGTCGTCGATTCAGTGTGAAAAAAGATAAACAGCTATTAATAGTTAAAATTATATCATAGAAATTGTGCGTTCTGTAAAAATCTGTAGAACGCATCGAGATTTCTATTCAAACAGAAAAACTAAAATTCATCCAACCATTTATTTATAGATTTATCGCAACTATTGCTATACTATTATTATATGCGATTTTACTAATTTTCTTCTCTCTTTTTCATTATATTTTCACTTCTGTTTTTCTGCGACACTTCTATTTCTTTTGCTCTATTTGTTTTCAAATGACCCATCAATCCCTCGACCCTCTCAACCAACTCGACCCCCTAAACCCCCTCGACCACTTCGACCCCTTCAACCACCTCGATAGCCTCCACCTTCTTGACCCCCTCGAACTCTCTACCATCTCTTGAATGGTAGAATTTAAAAAAATTATCTACAGCTTAAAAACTCTTTAAGACATATATATACGTGACATAATAAGTATTGCAATTATTATCTGTGAAAGATTCTGCTGTTTTGATATTTATTTTTTTCTTTTACAAACATTATTTAACCATGGATATTAACTGTAGGCTAATTTTACCAATAAATCTACAGCTGTGAAATATATTGCAGATTTTACTATCACAATTTCGTAACGCATCTGGGTCTGTTATCCGGTAATGCTATGCAGGACAACCAAACGAACCTCACCGAAATTATCGCGACCTCTATTTAAGAAACCTTCAGTTACCTCCACTGATAGACCTGGAGATTCGACACGTTCCTGGAGATGAAGGTTTAGCGTGCTAAAACGGCTTGGGAGATACTCATGGGCGTCTTCGAGCGAAAGCAGACGGACTATCAGCTCTTCTCCATATTCACTGCAATACCAAAAATGAATCCCGGATGAAGTTGTGTATAAATATAGCAATATTTCAATAACATGAATTTTAAGTTTTATATAATATTGTTGGTTTACGAAACTTTGGAATAACAAAAATGCTATATGTCATATATAAATGTATAAGGAGTAAATTATTGATGGGGCGCAAAATTCATGAAACAACTAAAAAGCTGGTTATGGGCCTGATGAATATTTAGTAAGTAAATATTAAAAAAAAAAAAAATACAATTATATAAGTAGTAGGGAAGGAGCGGCACGGTTACAATTGCGTGGGCGGGAGGGGGGGGCTGAGTCATGCTCATTAATGCTCAGATGCACT
>JAYRBW010058080.1:0-10873 GCA_036023295.1 Invenusta paracnida | reverse complement strand
CAATAGAAGGCGAGATCACGTATCGTTTTGCTAATTCTATAAACCATTGTGAAAGTGTATACGGCTTGTATTTTATTGTGCCTATCACACATATAAGTATGGAATTCTAATATAACCGGTTCGGGGACTAAAATAATATGTAAACATCAAAGTAAAGGGTTCTCAATAAATGTCTATTAACTAGGTACTTAATATTTAATTGGAAAATAAACGTTTTAGATTAAATCAAGAGAACTTTTTAGTTTACCTAAGTACTAGATGAATAAAATACTAACCGCATCGCAAACCAAATGAGGGAAACACTTTACAGACATTTATAATATTTCTTAATAGTTCTAAGAGTTAAAAATATATAAATAATGATTGAAACGTATACATTTAAAGGTATAATTATAAAATAAATTAAAATGTTACATATTAACACTGTTGTACATTCATAAAATATATAGCAATATAATAAAAACGGAAAGAGCACTTGCTGCTGATAAAAAATTTATTGTAATATATCGATTATCGTCCAAATCATACAATGATTTCCTAATCATACAATGATTTCCTAATCATACAATGATTTCCTAATCATACAATGATTTCCTAATCATACAATGATTAAATGTGTACAGTGCAAGCTGGACATTCTGTTTATATAGGTAGCATGGAATGGTTACGTAAACAAAATGTTTACATAATAAAATCGGATTAGGTACACATACAATTTTACTTAGATATAAATGAACAGAAAAATCGATACTAAATTGGTAAAAGAAGTAAAGAGAGAGAAACACACATAAAAATCTACAGGCAGACAGACAGATGTCTAGAGTAAAGGAAAAATAAAATAGACAGGAATATAGAGGCAAAGTACATACATAATATGACTACGAGAAAAGCAATTAGAATTACAAAGATAAAAATATACCAAAAAAGGTAATTTTAAAACAAAACAAATAGACAAAATTGTATGTACACGTTAAAAGTGCATGTAATAAACTGAATTAATAGATGAGATGGGACAACTCTACACATTCTAATTGGGAGTTGATTGAAGGACGGAGTGAGGTGGTAGCCATGGCCACTTTGAAGCGTAATTGAACGGGGTCATTGTCTCTATAAAGGATTGACGCGCTGAAAGTAGCTTGACATGTTTGAAGACACTGCTAGATATACTTGTGATGTGCTCTTTATAGGTGGAACGGACGGATTGTGCTGCCGATGTATATAGAATTGCATGTTGAGCAGGAGAGCTGGTAAACACATTTACGAGAATGCACATATCTAATTTTAGTAGACAGGAGTTAAGTGGGCATGTTTCGGGTGTTGATTTTGTTTTCAGCAAATTCCTTGGAGTGAATGAACGGCGGTAAAGCCATACGTTGAAGTAGACTTCCTTGAACAGACGTTTCAGTTTTTGGTCTATCTTGTTGTCGATAAAAGGAAAGCGAAAACAGACTGTATTGGTTTGGGCAGTTTTGGGTTTGGTTTTGTTCAGGTGCTATGTAGCTTGGACTTTATGAATGTGAAAAATGACTTGGGTATTGATTGGCGGTTAGTAATTGCTCAAATTCTTTTTCCTGCTTGATGGCTGCGCTTGAGGATGTGCATCGATCGTGTCTTCGTCGTACTTCGTTTAGTGCGATGCTCGTTTTAGTGTTGGCCGAGTGAAAGTTGGGAAAGAAACTGGCTTTGGCTTTCTTCTGATAAAGATCATATTGCATTTTACCTTCAGCGTCGATAGAGATCTTTAAATCAAGGAGAGAAATTTGATTTTGTGTGGGACTTTTGATTTCGAATTTGATGGTGTCATGTTGGCTGTTGAGGAGATTAAAGATTTTTTCGGCTTCTTTATGATTTGCTCTGAGATGTTAAGTGTCGTCGACGTATCTTTGATAAAGAAAGGATGCTGTGGACGCAGAAGAAATAAATTTATTCTTAAGAGAATCCATGTTCGCCTGAAGTCAGAATCAACAGACAGAAACAACTCTTAGTATGTTTTAATAAGTAGGTCAACCGCGTCATATGTAACTCATTACAGTATACAACTAGTTTAGTGTTGTATTCCAAACTCACGTTTAAGCATTTATTAAGTTAGTAGCGCTTGAAGCTTAAAAATTATTGTTATATTTAGTGGCTGGCAGGGAACTCTATAAACAAACAACATGAATTTTATTGCTGCTGTAAATGATATTAACCGGGTTCATTATTTAGAAAGACGGATACCTTGCAAGACGGATACTTCACATCGTAAGTCATTAAAAGTATAATATGACCACCGCTGCTGACGTTGTTATCGCTTCTGGCTCGAGAAACACGAGATCAAGATGGCGACGACAAAGAAAAAAAAATTGTTTTAAATTGAAAACTTACATTTTAAATATGTAAACACTTTTTTTACTATATACATATTATATATCCGAGTAAAAAACAAACTTACTTTATGCAACATTTACGTTTTATGTACACAATACATGCTAAGACTCATATTTCAATTACTATTTAGTTTCAATTAACTATTATTTATTAACATTTATTGGTATATCTATGCACATTTTATTTATCAAGTACAATAATAAAGCGTGAATCACTATATCCCTCATGAGTTTAAAAATAAAACGAAATCAATTTATTTAGTATATCACGCAATCAATAATCAAATTCCTTTAATAATTAATTTTAAGACCTATTAAGAACGTGTCAAACTTTTAAATGTAGCAAAAAGCATCAATTATTAATATAATATATTTCATGATATTGCAATCATTTCTCCTTAATAAAACCTGGGATTTGAAATAATTAAATTACTATATACACGTAAATAATTGTTAACTAACATATAATAATACACATCAGTATAATATGTAGAGATATGGAACTACACATATTAAAAATTAAAACAAAATGAAGACTCATAGTAAATAAAATATAATATTTTATGAAACATAGCGTAACATAAAAATTATCATTTTCATAAAAAAATAATTTGAGTATTAATGATAAGTTTTGTTAAATTGTAATTAATTCTAAAATAATCTGTACAAAAAGTGCAATTATAGCATAATTTTTGGAAAAAACTTATTTTGGGTTATTTTAACATATTTTTAAAATCTCTATATTTTAGATAGTACTTCCTAGAATCTTAATTACTTAAAAATCTAAATAATACGAAATATTTCTACAAAAACATAATTTCAGTGAATAAAAAACCAGAATGTGTTGTAAATTCAATTTTGACTTGGACATCGTTGGATATTATTATAATTTTATTCAATTGGATATTCAATTAGCGTGTAACTTTCAAATGGAGTGTTTATTAAATTGTAACTTAGAAGTAAAAATTTCTTTACCGTCCACTCACTGCGTTTGAGATATTTCTCACCAATCCGCGCATTTGGAATCCTAGGATTTTGGTCATATCCAGCTTTTTCCAGCTCACTATAACAATGATGGCGAGTTTGTCTACTGGAAAATGACACATAGCCATGGCGTTTGAGTAATTGATAAGAATTGTCTCTTTCTGTGAAATAAATATATAATTCATTTCAAAAGAACAGGGTAGTCTAAAAATGTAAAGCAAATAAAATAAATTGTTTACTTTTGATATTAATGGCTATTAATAGTGACTAATATTACTTTTTATTTAATAGCAGCGTAAGTAGTTACTTTTCGCGTACTTCCCTCGCAGCTTTTAAAAATTTTGATGAGTATCGACGTATTTGCGTCATAAAAAAATCTCAATAGTTTCCAGTATGCGTCGAAAACCAGTTATTTGTATCGGAACACAAAGACTCACGTCACACAATCAAGATTTACTCAGAATGGAAACAAAAACTTGGAAGCAAAACTTTGGAATGGGTATTTGTTTTAGCCTTCCGAAAACTCTATCTTGTGTGAAGATACCGTGCTAGATTTCGGTTTAAAGTTGAATAACATTTTAATTTTATATAATTGAAATATTACCAAAATTCTATATTTTATCAAAATATTTTACATTTTTAATCGGACGATTTTAAAGCATATAGACATGTATATATGTACTTTTTCAATTTTGTACAATTTTTTATTAAATTTAACAATATCGTATGTCACGAAGAGTTTAAATATAATTGTAAATATATTTATAAAATAATATAAAGAAAAGTTCCCAAATTGCACTATGTATGACTTTTATTTACTTCAATATTGTCTTTGCCTTTTTTATATAATCCTTCCTAAGTCTAGTACACTCAATTATTGTTAGAATGTTAACAGAAATAAGTAAGTTTTTAATTATTCTGATAAGTTTCTTTATTTTAGGAACAGGCTGGGCTTTCAAAATACTCCATTTAAAGCATTTTTAGATGTTAAATGTGTTGTGAATTACTGATCCACAAAAACAGTACACGAGACAGAGTTAAGTTGATTTAAGGAGTGATATGTGTATTTTTATGTATAAATAACGTTTTGCTCTATTTTTGCATAATGCGTGCCATTTTTTGCGTGGTCACGGGACATATCTTTGTGTGTAGAAAAGTGAATACAGCGCTTTAAACTAATATTTTGGAAAAATTAATGAAAACTTGAACTATTTCGCTCTATTTGTACATTGAATAATGAAAGTAAAAATAAGGGAGAATAACCAATTAGCCCTATATTCAGATACCGAGCTAATAAGCGAATTTACACATTTGTACGTTTTAAAATCAACTTTTCAGAGACTCGAGAAAATTACTGCTTTCATGACAGACGACATTCTCTTTTGATTTATCGATTTTAGTTAAATAACAGATAAAACCATACAAATGGATTTATGGGTTAGAAAAGTTAAGCTTAGGCTTAGCACATTAATTTCATTGAAATTAATTTTATAGGTGTATCGAATAATTTAATAGTTGCCCAATATTATGAAGATAGGTATATGTCGATATATGTATATTTTTATATTGGATTGTATGTATAAAAGAGTTAACGATCATACAATTCCAAAGGATTATTATCTGTTACAACGGACTTTATTTTTTAAGTTTTTATTTCACGCGATTAGGCTTCATTATGAAAAGAGATACACCAACTATTCATCTCGACACATTGTGGAATATTTTAGTATAATTATTTCTAACTAGATATATATATGTGTATATATCATTTATATAATGTTTACATAATGTATGTTCCTAGTAAGAGAGAGAACAACAGAACGACGTAATATTGTGTTAACTAATTTTACTTGGTTGTGTTGTATACACACACATCACTGCATCTTATGTACAGATAGACATTCTGAAATAGTCTATCGATCAATAATATAAATACAATAGCACAATTAAACATAATATAATAACTACAACAACTCTTTTATAAAAACATAAAGGCAGTACAAAAAATAATATACAACTCGTAGACTTACTCATAGGCAGAATGAGTAGGATTAAACAAATTAAAAAGATATAACATATTAAAATGAGTTCATAATTGCATTTATGTACTATAATTTTATACAGTGTAATACAGAACAATAATTTTAATATAATATATTGAATTGGTGAATACATAAAACATATAAAACTACAAACAAAAAGGAAAATATATACCAAAATTGAGTAATGTCTTAATTACATACGTAGGTAGAAATGTATACTTTAATATATCAATCTTTTTAAACAGAATGGTTAATGGGATGGTTTCTCAGATTATAGCGGTACTGTTTAGAAGAAGCAATTGGCAAACCGTCTCATTTTAAGTTATTTCAAGTATAATAAGTAACATTTTATGTTATTTTAAGCATAGTAAATACCATATTATGTTATTTCATGTATAATAAGTCACCTTTTATGTTATTTTAAGTATAGTAAGTAACATAATATTATGTAATTTATTTACTTTACGCTACATTTATGTTATTTCGAGTATAGAAAGTCCCATATTATGCTATTTTAAGTATAGAAGTTACACATTTGTTATTTGAAATATTTTAAGCTACATTTTATATTGATTCAAATATAGTATAGAGTCGTAATACATTCATGTAACGTAGGTATAATTTATATCTCAATTCAAATATGGTAAACTAAAATTTACATTAAATATTTAACCGTAAATATATTGCCCATTTTAATTCGCAGTGCTATATTACATAACATTGTTACAATATAAGAATTTGTATTACTATTCATAATAATTTATATTTTATGTAACTGCAAGTATCGTAAATTACATAGTTAATTTAAGTAAGGAAAGCTGTAATATGTATATGAAAAATAAGTTAAATGAATCTCGTAGAATGCGTAAAATTTATATAAAATACTTACTTAAAATCCAATTAATTTGAACATAAAATTTTATTAGAGAAATATTACAAAAATTTTACAATTAAATCAGAAAATATGGAGCATTAAAAAAAGTTTACAGCGTAGTTCATTTTTTGTATGCTTTATGTCCAAGCCCTTCTGGTTGATGGCAGTCTTAGTTTTTCTCCAACCGTTCGGAAACCGCCGAAGCACAACTTCTAGATAAAAAAGGCAAACCAAATTATTATACTAAATATTACCTATAGTATGTAGACTTAATTATAAATATTATTAATATTTCAGTATAATAACCATGTACAGTAAATACAAATTAAATAAATAGTTTATTTACTCTATGATAATAAACACATCTTAAAGGAATCTGTATTGTGATATTATTCAGGTGTACTCATATATGTACATGCTATTTCAATAATATCCTATAGCCATATTTTGACTATTACTTCCACTTAGTGATATTTTGATTTGGTTAAGCTATAACATGATTTTGACAATTTTTTTACGATGTTCACTACAATGTCAAAAAATAGAACAGAAACATTATATATATATAGTTTCGACTCTTATTGATTTTGTATTCAGTTTTATACTACTATTCGAGTATACGACTACCCAAAAGCTTTTGGCTTTGCAAAATAATGTTTCTAAAATTCACAGCAATTAAGTCTTATATGCAGTAGAACAGTTTTAGATACACAGCCACAGACAATGAATTATATATTACAGACAACTTACAGTTACGTATGTCCTGGTCTGTCGTCATGAACCCTTATGACTAAGTAAACTCAGTGAATGCTTCAAAGTTACACTTCACTAATAAATGATGTAACCGACAAAAGAACTCAGTTATGCTCTCATTATTAAATTGCCGACATTGAAAGATGTCGATTGCCTTGTGTCAAATTAAAATGCTTGATTTGGCCCGAATTCTCTCGGATGGTCAATACTGCTTGTAAGTGGCTTTTGGAGCTGGTAATCTATCATAAATATGAGTGTTTTTATTCGCGTTGACGACGTGGAAGTAATTTTCAAATTGTCAGAGTTTGCAAAGTGGCAAAATTTTGCAATTGAAATTGTCAGAATATCACTACTTATTAGAAAATATGTTAATATGTAAACGTAATATAGTAGTCGTTAAAATAATCCGTTTATAGCACACCACTAGGTATAATGTTGAATCCTCTTTGATTCAGTAAAATAATAATAAAATAATGTTTCTTATTAAAATGTATTTAGTAGGAACGCGTTTGTCCAACCATTGAGTCTTACTGCAAGACATATGCAGTGACAGCGGTACAAATAGATGGTTAAAGGCTGGTCAATAAATTCCGATCGAATAGTGGATGTCTTTGATTGGTTAATTTGGGTATAAGCCTTCTATCAAGAAAGAAAGATATAGCCATATATGGCTCTCTTAGAAATATAAAAGAAATAGAAGTGGCATTCATGCAGTGACTCATCGCTTTATTGTGCAGAGCGAGAGAAATTACAGTGACTGTAGGAATGATTTCGCTCTATTTATAACACGCTTAAACTCAATGCAAAAAATGTGAAATGCTTATTTTGAAAACTCATCATGTTTTGACAAATTTATATTTAATAAGTGTATGTATACATCATCTAAAACGTCAAAATCTGCGCTATCCAACAGATTACAACATATACTAAGTTATTGAAAATACGTGCATACAATAAACAACAAAACGCTTAATTTTAGCTTGTTTAAGGTTGCATTTAACAGTTGGTTTCATTATATATGGGTATAATATGCAATGTTATTTATAATTTACTAATAAAACATGATATGTAATGTTATTAATAATGTACGCAAACAAGCGATATTTATTCGGTCTTTAAATTTATTTTACTAGGACAGTTCCTACGGCTGTAAATCATAGATGAATACATACTTTAAACACGCATTTCTAATAAAATATTGAACTACTAACGCTTAAACTTGACAAATTTAGGACAGTTAATACTAATTATGCAACCGTTGATGCATAATTTCTACATTTAGTACTATTAATTGCTGTTTTTATATAATTGCATAGCCCTCAGTATACATAAATATACGATCAAATAAAATTATAAAAATAAAAACTAAACAAAACTAAAATAAATCATAGCAATGTTTTGTAAATTTATTAATAAATGAACAAGTTAAGAGTAAACTAAGTTTTACTTAATAGTTTATTTATCTTACAAGGAATAAATATACCCTAATTTGAGTATATTTACTATATTATCGAAAAATAAAAGAATTAATTTACTCTAATTGTTTAAGAGCGTAATAATATTAATAATTATAAACAAAATTAAATTACATTAATTATTATTAATATAATATATAATTAAAATATATAATGCAACTCTAAATAAAAATTATTTTAATTATATTTTTAATAGTTGCACATTAAATATGTTAGATATTTAACAGACTAGCGGTTCTATATATTGATTATTTTCTATGATAAAAACTATTTACTGAAGAAATATACCTATATTTAAAAAGATAGACAAAATATATTGCTTTCTACCTACAAGATAAATAATATTTAAGTAACCATTTAGGAATTAATATTAAATAGTTACATTATATTAATTCGATCCGATACTATATAATACAAGAATGTCTCTTGTTTTGTTGCTAATTTCTTATTTTTAGTTTTCATACTTCAAATAAATTAAAACATATATTAATAAAAGCTGCTGCAAAATTCAGTCAATTTATAAGGATGTAGGTATAACATCCAACTTTAGGCCAACATACGCAATATCCCATATTATGTACATATTAAGTATTGCAATTATAAGTACACATATTACGTTCTTAAAATTTATTTTAAGTATTGTAAGTCATTATAATTAATTTTAAGTATTGTAAGTCAATTATAATTAATTGTAAGTATTGTAAGTACTTAAAGTTACTAAAAATGTATGGTAATTTCCAATTCACTGGGATTGATTAAGCATATAATTATCTAATAAAATTATAACAAACAACGATTAACAATTAAAATGTTAATTATGTTAAATAAATGATTGAAATAGTCATTTAAAAATTGTTTTAGGGGGTTATATACTGTTGGTATATGTAATTGTCTAATTTTATGTTCAAATGAAATGTAGAAAATATATGAATTGTTGCGTAATATCATCATTATATTCCACAGCCTGCACCACTGTAATGTACATATATTACATGGTTATCATTTACGTACATTATTTCAAATAAACGCTTTTAATATTATTATTTTATACGTAGCATGGAGCAAAATATTATATACTTATATACCTTATGTTACTCTACGATATGTAGCACGATATTAAACACGGAATTAATATAATCACAAAACTAATGTTTGGAACTTTTGACAAGAATATATTCTATATTAATATTTTCTATTGAAAAAATAAAATTATTTTAATTTAGAAATAGGGATTAATTTAACTGTCTACATTTTATTGCATACACCGAATTTGTAAGTATATGATTTGTTGTAGCATTGAGGTCCTAGCTATCAAGGTACATGAAATAATCTGTGAATTGTATTATGAATTTTACTCTGTGAAATCTGTATATATCAAATTATTGGCTTAATTTAAAAAATTCTCAATATTGTGAATATATCAATTAAGTTTATCGATGGTTCTATTATTATTTTGTTTAATATTAATAAATTATTTTACAAATATTTATACATAAGATTTTGTATATATACATAATCTTATATATAATATATAAATTTGAATAAACAATTTATAATTTCAACTTGACAAGCTTCGTTTTATTTTATTTTTATTGTACTCAAATAGCTATAAGTAGTCGAAAGATAAATGTCAATAAATGTAATGTATATAATTTTTATAATACTTTTTAAATATTAAAAAAAATTACAAATTACATTTTTATTATCTTGTGTATACAATCAGGCCCGTAGTCATACGATGGGGGGGGGGTCATTGTGGTCGGACGATCTCCAACTCCTGGACAAAAATGTCCATTAGTATATGTATTGTTAAAAATGTTATTATTAGTTAATAGTGTATAATTTTGTATAATTTTTATATTATATACATTTGTACATAATACTTTTTTTACATTAATACATTATTCTTGTTGTATAATGTATATACAAATAATTGTAGTTTAATTTACATATATAAAACTAAATTAAACAAAACGTTTAATTCCACGCTTTTGTTTTAAAAATAAGAAAATTAGAAAAACTGTGGGAACTGGATGAAAAAAGCCGTTGTTGAGTTTTTTACTGCAACTCCGATTTAAAACCATAGTTAAAAAGATTCAGACTAAAGGTAGAAAAATTATATGATGTGATCAAAAGAAGATTTCGGTTACCAGTGTTTTAAAGATGTACTCTTTGTACACCATGTGGCAGTTAACTGAATGAAACCCCTTTCGGTTGATAAAGGGGGCTTTGTTGTCAGTTTTTTACCCGCATAGTTGAATGTGCGTACAGTGAATAGCTCCCCCGTGAATCGGAACTTACAATACATTTTAAGTGACTTTAAGTACTTACAATACTTACAATTAATTATAATTGACTTACAATACTTACAATTAATTA